>VXAU01000197.1:4802532-4858632 GCA_013399695.1 Formicarius rufipectus
GAGAATAGAGAGAAAAAAAAGGGGGGGAAATTAAAAAAAAAAAAAAAAAAAAAACAACCACGGTGCCGGGGTCGCGGCGGCGGGACCGGGGTTACCTCGGCACAGGAGCAGCAGCGGCGCCAGGAGCAGCGCGGGGCCCCGGGAGAGCATCCTCTTTGTTCCATGCCCAGAAGTAGTCATGGTNCCGGGCTCACCTGAGCGGGGTCGGGGAGGGATGCGGGGGCCGCCCCGCAGCGCCCCGCGCTGCCCAACGGGAGCAGCGAGCACAGGAGCCCCGTGTGGCCCTTTTCTCACGCCCGGCCCCCCTACCCGGTGCCGGCGGCCCGAGGGAGTTTGTCCCCGGGGCCGGTCCCGCACCCCGGGGCGGCGCGGGGGAGGTGCGGGTGGGTGCGGGGGGCGTCGCGAAGAGCGCGGGCCCCCCCTGGCGGCCGCCGCCGTCACTGCGCGGGGCCGCTGCGGTGCGGGAGCGGGGCCGGAGCGGAGCATCCCCGGCGGGTGCAAAGGGTGTACCAGGGCGTGTGAAAAGGGAATTACCCCTCCAGGAGTGTGCCAAGGGTATCCTAGGGGATGTGAGGGTGTTCCTGAGGGTGTGAGAGCATCCCGAGGGGTGTGCAAAGGGTATCTCATGGGATGTGAGAGTGTCCCAAGGAGTGTGAAAAGGGCATTACCCTTCAAGGACTGTGCAAAGGGTGTCCCAGGGGATGGGAGGGTGCCCCCAAGGGGTGTGAAAGCATCCCGAGGGATGTGCAAAGGGCATTACCCCACAAGGACTCTGCAGAGGGTATCCCAGGGGATGTGAGGGTGTTCCAAGAGGTGTGAGAGCATCCCGAGGGATGTGCAAAGGGCATCCCAGGGGATGTGAGTGTCCCAAAGGGTGCGCAAAGGGCATTATCCCTCAAGGAGTGTGCAACAGGTGTCCCAAGAGATGTGAGGGTATCCCAAGGAGCATGTAAAGGGCATCCACAGGGATGTGAGGGTGTCCCAAGCAGTGTGCAGAGGGTGTCCCAGGGGTGTGCAGTGGGAGTGAGAAGGGTGCCCAGGGCAGTGCTGGCTGCACCAGCAGCATGCCCAGGGGAGCTTCTCACAGCCCCCTCCCAGTGGGATCACCCTCAGTGGCATTTTGCCAGTAGAGACAAGCACAGCCCGAGTCCTCGCTCCTGGAATGCAAACGAATCCCACTGTTGGAACTGGAATTCCACTCAGAATCCACTCAGCCCTAATTGCTGGGAGCTGTTACTGTGATCACAGTAAAACCAGCGAGGTAGAGAAAGAAAAGGAGAGGGAAAACTAAACCCATCCCCTGGGCTCTCCAGCAGTTCTGCAAACACATCTCTGAGTTTGATTTTTTCCCTCCCTGCATAAACAAGCATTTCTGTAGTACTTGCTGTAATCTTGTTTGCTCCATAACCACTCCTAGGAATGTCATAAAAAATTTAACTCTAATATTTTACCACTCCACACAAACATGAACATGAATAAATGCTTATCTCCCATGTAGGAAAATATATGTCAGCATGAGAGCACACAGGAATCAACCTCAGGGTGGAGGGACTGGACCCACACAGGTGGAAAAAAAAAGAAAATCCAAGAGAACCCAGAGATTTGTTTTCCTCAAAGAAGGTAAAGCTAATAAATAAGTATATAAAATGCATAAAAAGCAGTAATAAAGAGCATCTTGTTGTCTGCTCCTGGTACTTGATCCAGTGAAATACAACCAGAACATTTAGCTGCCAGTGGAAATCTGATGATCCAAAATACGGGAATTAGCTGCTTTAGACGTCTCATTCCTTAAGGAGTGTGTGAGGGGGTTGGGTTTACTGTGAGCAGCCAGTTGGAGGTACATGGGCTGCCCTTGACCCGGGTGGGTCACTGTGGGTCTTATGCCACTCCAAAAGAAATGTGCAAAGTGGTGTGCAAGGGGCACCCAAGGGCTGTGCACCCAGAGCATCCCAAAGCTGCCCATGAGCTCTGCCCTGGGGCTCAGCTGCCTGCCCTGGCAGCAGCAGCTCAGGCCTCAAGGGGATTGCAGGGGGCACAGGGTGGCAGGAGACAACTCCCTTGTGCAGCTTAAACCCAGCACTGACGCCCTGTTGGGACACACCAGGCCAGCACCTTGTCCTGTTCCCTTCATCAATCCAAACAGTGCCCACAGCCAAGGGACTCAACTGCTACCTTGCCTTTATGGAAGCTTTGGGAAGAGTTTATAGACTTTATTCCATCATTGCTGTACATTTTTGAGTGGGATTTTAAATCCAACATATGAAAGAAAATCCAAAATGAGAAGTTTTGCAGACTGCCAAAGTGCTGACAAGGAAGTGATCCCACTTTCAGAGATCCAGGTGCATTGGTGGAGAGGTGTTCATCCCCAGTTCCATTCTTTCCATACAGGACTAGTCTGGTTAACACCTTCCCAAACTTGTGCTTAAGATGGATAGTAAGGCTGTGGTGATCCATTATGTGCCTCTCAGCCTAATAAAGCAGTAAGATCTTCCTCCTCTACAAAATGCTTTAATGATTTTACTGCCTTTTAATGAAAGGCAATATTCTGGTAAAAATGAAATGGAAACAAATATTAGGTGGTGTCTACAAACTGCACAATGGTTGCTCTGACATTGCCCTCTTTCCTTCCCCCAGTTTTCCTTGTTTGTGATGCAAGAAACAAACCACAACACAACCAAATACAAACAGTAATAAACTCTTTTGAGGGTTTGGGGCTGAACACCAAGAACTGTGTACAAATTAACAGGTAAAACAGAAGTTATCATAGGGAAAGAGCATCAGAATTAGGGATTTTTTAGCTCAGAAGATGCCTTGCAGGAGGAGCTCATGGGTGAGGAGCTGCTCCATGACAGGAGTTGCTGAGGCATTTTGGGAAGGGTAGGGAGCAAACCCCTTGGAAACCCAGCTAATCAGTAACTACAGGGACAAGCAGGATTGATTTCCCTTGCTGAGATTAAAAGAGGAGGCATGAAAAACCAGAAGGGATTTATTGGAAGGTACAAAAAGCATGAGGAAGAATTGCAGGTTAATCAACAAAATAATAAACAGCTACCGCAGATCAAGCACAGCTTCATTGCAAAAGCAACAGGACAATAAGTGCTCCTTGACTGAGTTTGCACAATTCATCAGAGCTCCTTTTTTCCATATCACTGCTGAGCCATTTCCAAGCTCCTTAACTGGTTTATAGCCTGGCTTGTCTTTCCCTATCTTCTCCTGGTGTGAGAGCATCAAAAGGCATGTGAGGAGATGCCACCGAGACAGCTGAGCTGCCCGTGGTGCCATAGTCTGTGTCTCCCCTATGTGCTTCTCAAAATAATTCTTTTCCCAAAGGAGATTTTCTTTTAAGTTATTTCAGTGGGATGTTGCTACACTTCCTTTGTGCCAGCATGACTTTGCACACAGAGGCAACCTGTGTTATGAAAGACTTGAAAGACTTTTGCAGCATTATGGAAAGCTGTTGGTTTTTAGATCACTCAAATGTCAAGAGATGGAAGGTTTCAAGAATGCTCCTAGGGAAACAGTAAGAATGGGAAACTTAAAGATTTCTTAAGGTAACAGGAGGCAAAAACCCACCTGGGAGTTAAGGAGAGGTAAGGATGGAAGCCAGATCCTGAGCTGGATTTCCTGGAGGAAATAAGGAGCCTGAGTAACCCCAAGGCTCTTTATGGCACACAGGATGGCAGAAATGCTGTTGTTTGGGCTAAATTTGACTCTCATGCTCACTACCTACTCAAAGAAGGGTGAAAAACACCTTTCTGGGAAGGCTGGGGGGTTCCTTCCCTCTCTCTCATCTCTGGGCAGCAGGACCTCCCCATCCCACTCTGTCTCATCAGAACACCCAGCACAGCAGTTCTGCCACCCTGCTGGGGAGAAACCTCAGGGGTCACCTACTCCAGGCTGGAGAGCCTGGCCATGGGTGTTCAATCCTGTCCACATCTGGACTTGAGAGCAGGGGAAGGAGGACTGCAACAAAGGGTCTGCAAAAGCACCATCCAAGTCAGAGCAGTATCTGATAAGGGGGGGCAGGAGTTGAATATTTCCTTATCCTGACTTTTCCGCCACCAGTGGTTAAAAATGATGGGAAATAATTATGTCTAATTACCCAGTGAGGTGTCTTACAATATTTCGAAGCTTTTATCACTTTATACCCTTGTGGCCACACTTGTCAGATCGACATTTGTCATTAAAGTCTGCCAGACCTAAAAACATTTCAGTGATTCCAGAAAAAACAACCTCAATTTGTTCTAAAACTTCAGTTTTGGGGATCACTAAAGCAACTCATGAAACTAGGTCAAACTCCACAAAGAGTTCGGCTGGGGGAAGAAAATGGTAAAGTCTAAGTGTTTTTGTCGATTTTAAATGGAAACATTTTGCTTTTGGGCATTTTGGAAATCAACCTGAGTTAGTTACTGAGTTTTAAGTACAAAGGAGACTGTAAGAAACCAAAACACTTCCTTCCCAGCTGGACAAGTCCTGACCCACTGTGAAATCAGAGGGGCTGCATTCCTCAGGACATCAGTGCCTGTAAAACCAGGACACCTGTGAGCAGGTCTGGGAAAAGGCAATGAACCCAGATCCTCTCTGTGGCACAGAACCATGAGGCTGAGGAGCCTGGCTCTCTGGCCATGCCCAGGGGACTGCCCTAATGCCCAGAGCAAGAAAGTGAAGAAGAAGTAACTTTAGCTGATGGATTTGCCACTACTGAAAAATCTCTGCACGGTGAGTAGGAAGAGGCTTTGACATGACCAAGATGGAAGTTGCTCATAGTTTAGCATTTCCTCCTTTAAGTTATCAGAACTTGTGTACAAATGATGGCACCTTGACCCATAACTCATGTGGAGCTTGAGATTTAACTCTGCTGTGTGCAGAGGGAGAGTAGCCAGAAACTTTGCCAGTGAGGCCATCTGGCCCCTCAGGAAGTCTGCTCCCTTTAGAGCATCATTAAGCCACACTGTCCTGTCAGACCATGTCTGCTGAGTGCTTGCTTGCAAGCTGCCACAAAGAGTGTTAACTCCAGGTCAGAAAAGATCCAGATTTTGCAAAAATTTATTTGCATCCATTTTGCAATGTTGGAAAAGGCTGGGGTAATTAATCCTCAGGCTGTCAGATGGAGGCTACCATGTCACTGGTGGCAGCTGAGATGGAAGTTACCACTCTTGGGATGTTGGGTCCTGAACCTGCCCTGTGGGTTGTTACACTCTGCCCAGAGCTGCTGAGCAGATGGGGCAGTGCATCAGCACCAGTCTTTAGGGCTACCCAAGCCCCATGAGCTGCCCTTCACAGCCTGCAGGATCTACACTACAGCTTGCAAGGTGGCACCCCTGACACACAACATGGGATCCCCTGGGGATGTGCCCCTCTCTGATCCCTGCCATCATCCACAGAGGGAGAAACCCAAGGGACCAGCCGGGGAGGGGCTGGCGTGAATCACCGAGGTGATTCACACAGGAAACCTGGGAGCAAGGCAGGAACTGAATCAGAGTACTTTGGCTTTTGGGGGTATTTTTTCCCTTTTAATCATCTTCTTGCTCATTATCCTTAAAACCTCTTCCCAGAGTAGTAGAGAGCTTCGCTTGCCCAGAAGGGAGTGGGTTAATCACTCCCAGGAGGAAAAGTGCAGAGCAGTAGGAATTGTGGTGCCCCCTGCAGCAGAGCACCTGCAGAGAGTAAAAGGTGATGAATTGCCATAATTTCTGCTCCCTCCTTTACCTATGTTTAATTAAATTGGTGTAAGACAGCTCTGAGCAGGGGATTGACTGATTTCTCCCTGTGTAATTTCAAACACCTGTATGGGGTAGGTGGGGGATGCTTGGCAAAACCCATGTCCTTGTGGCAGCTGGAAATGCTCAGTGTCTGCCAACTGCCTGCAGCTGTGAGCATCCAGCCCAGACTCCTGCCACCACCATGAGCCACCTGCAAAAGAGAGGGGGCTTGTGCACCTGGTCCATAGCCCATCCACAGTGTCTCCTCTCTTCCTCTGGTTCGGAAGTACCAGAGAGGGAGAAGGCAGGGTCCCTCCCAGAGAAAGGGTTTATGTATTTGTGGCAAGTTTGCATTCATCTCAGATGACACCAGATGTTCCATCCCTGATGTCTGCCCAATAGGAATGCATCTGTCAAGGCACACACACACCATCCTCTGGTAAAGCAGCCCTGGAGTCCGAGTACAGAGGAAGGGTCAGAGTGGGAGAAAGGTCTGATCCAGTTCTATTTTCCATCAGAAGTTTCACCACTGACCTCAGGAGAAGCTGGATTGTGACCCACCACTGCACTCCAGATCCTGAGAGACATGGATTGCCAGTGGGACTGACAGATTGCCAGGCAGGTGTGTCCATTTTGAAGAAGGGCTGGATATGCTGGCCTGACACAGAGCTACTGGCCGTGGCTCTGTCCTGGGATGCACATCATTATGCTGCAGCCCTCTGCAATTCACTTCTCCAGCCAGCAGGTTTTTAAACATGTAACCTACTTCCCACAAGCCAATTTAACATCTTTAGGAAAACAACAGGAGGCCAAGGCCCCTCAGAAACTCATATTCTACATCATTCTTTGCTTATTCTTTCCTTACTTTTCATAAAAATAAGTAATAAAAAATATTCCGTAAGGAAAATGATTGTGTACTAAGAAAATCAGTCTCATGCCACACAGATGCTATTATTTGCATAATTATGAGGGACCTGATTTTCTCTCTTAGCTTTCTCAAAGTAAACAATAGCAATGTCATACCATCTTTTTGTTGCATTATTTTCTGATGCCTTTGATCTAATAAAACACCCAGCCCACTGTCTCTGGTGAACCCGGGACCTGTGGCTGCTCCATCATCTGTCCTTCATTTACCACTCGGGACCACGGCCAGATTGCAAAGGTGAGCCCCAGTTCTACTCTTTCTGAGAAACCTTCTGCTCTTCTCCCAGCAGCTGCCAATCTGCAGATTGCAGGGATGTCTCAGCTCTCCTGCTCAGAGCTGTGCTGCCTGGAACATCACAGAGAGGTGCTTTTATTTAGTATTTTTAGGTCCCACAAAGGCCACGTGGACCTGTATGGAAGTGCTGAACCTGGACACCCAACACCCACTTCCAGTTCTCCCTGCAAGGCAAAGGAGCGATGCTTAAAAACAGAGGGATATTGCACCCTCTGCAGGGCAGGAACTGTGGGCTTGGGGATGGGAGGGACACAGCAGTGCCCGGAGATGCTGCTGGAGGAGGATGGGGAAAGCTCAGCCAACACCTCATGCCATTGAGACCAGCAGATGCTCCTGGCCCCTGCTCTCCTCAAGCAGTAAGGACCTGGTGTTCCACAGGCAGGAAAAAAACAAACCAACCCAAAAAATCGAGCATTTTCCATGGAGGCCACAGCCAGGAAACTTCTCAGGTAGCTCCATCACCGCGGAGTTGCTAAAAGCAGGCGTCATACAAAGCTACGCGCCGGCTCATTAAAACGGTCTTTGTGCTCCAGAAACGCATATAAAAGACGCACACGGGCCCTGTCATTCTTACAGATTTCTCCTCTTATGTTCGCTCATTCTCAGCTAAACTAAGAAGTGCCTGAAGCCGTCAAAAGGGTTGTTTCAAAGGCAGCCCGGAGACAGAAAGGGAGCGAGCGGGCGCCTGGAAAGCCTCGCTAATCAAGGCAGAGGGTTCTGCCTGGTTTCCTCCCTTCCCCGAGCGCAGCTCGTGCTTCGGCTTTGAAGACCTGTCATCTGTGACGCCGCTTTGCCTCAACATTTATACTGAGAAATTTTTTGCCTAGAATATATGTGGCTTTTTTTTTTTTTTTTTTCTTTCTCTCAAGCATTCCGCCCACCCTTCGCCTCTCAGCAGAGCTCTGGGATCTCGAAGCAGGAGCATTTCGGAGCCTTAAATAAAACGCAGGGGAGGTGCCCCCAGTGCCAGGACCGTCCCCACCGCAGGCCATCCGCTGTGTAAACAAAGGGATTTTTTCACAGTAGGAATGCCGAGTAGGCTGTGCCGAACACCGGGATCTTTAGAAACCCAGGTCTCTCTAATGAACAGGAGAGACTTCTGCCCCCAGGGACGCTACAAAAATTAATGGATATAATGATCGTAAGTACTTGAATCAAACGCAAAGCCATGTGTCGCACAGTCCTTTTGCTATTTTAGCAGCTTATTACAAGCCTGTTTACATCTGCCCCTGCCTCATTTAAGCCTAGCAGGAATAAAACTAATATAAAATGAGCAAAGTTAATTAGGAGCGGAAGTGCTCTTAAGAGGACTTATTCGAGTGCAGCCGTCTCCTGGCACCGGACAGATGCGTTTGGTGGGTCACAGCCCACAAGTACCAGGGGAAGACACAAAGCCAAACACATGCCAGCCTCTGGAATTGTTCCCTTGTGCCCGGTGTCACCTGTTCTATGCAGGCGGTGGACATCCCCTGGCACAGCGGATGCTCCTGCATCCCTCCATCCAGCACAGGGTCAGGTCGGGTCACGGAGACCGCAGTGAAAAACGCCGTCAAGGATGCGCTGGAAGGGAAAGCGCGTTTGTGCAGCAGCCCCAGATGCAGGCGCTACCTCCGGGTGCGTTCATTAAGCCAAACAATGCCTTTGGATGGCGTTTGAAGAGCTGAAGGAGCTGTCTGTGGCGTGAAAGGCAGAGGTGTGAATTTTCTCCGGTTCTGCGCCGTCGGCGTCTTTAATCTGAGCCCGCTGGGCGAGCGGAGCGCTGTGACAGCGCCGCGTCCCAGCTGGCAGCACGGATCGTGAGAGCCCGAGCCAAGAGACAGCGCCGAATCAGGGGGGGCTGCGAAGCAAAGAGCGGCTGCCGGTGCGCCGAGGGGGGCGATTTGTCTTTCCGACGGGATGAGTCCTCCCTCTCCCCCTTCTTATATGGAACAAAGTCCCTGGCAGAAATTTTAAGAGGTTGAGTTAATAGATCACCAAATTCATCCATCTGTCAGAAACAGGCCTGGTAGACAATATTTTCTGGGGAAGAGGTACAGATTTGGGCTGGCAGAGGGCTTCATCAGCCCTTCCATTTGCCATCACAGCAGTGTTTTATGAATTACTTACAGGTAGTTGCAGTCTCCGCACTGATTTAATATTTTATTGTGTTTTCGTCAGTCAGATGCAGGACAAGATCCCAGAGAAATCCAAGTCTGGGGCTGAGTCCTATTAGCCACCACTTAAGTTTACTAAAGAGCTGCCACTGTGCTGCTTGTCCCTGCAATTCAGGTGTGATGAGCATAACATGCAGGAGGAATTATTCATACCAAATAATCACTCCTGCCCAAATTAGATTCCTGGTGAAGTTGCTGTAAATCCACTGGACCATACAAGCCAGGAGCTGCTGCTAAGCAGCTACTGAACAGGAGCACATTGCAGCGCTGCGTGGCAAAAGGGAAGTCTGGCAAAAAAAAGAAGGCTCAGAGTTATTAGAAACTCACATCAAAACCAACTTCTGTGCAGCACTGAACGTTTCCAAAACCATCCTACTCAAGTGGCTCAAACCAAGTTCTCAGGCTGGCCAAAGCTTCCCAAGACCCTTCACCAAAGAGGGACAGCTCAGTTCACACTGGGCTTTCCCCTTTTTGGGCAGCACAGTTTTACCTTTGAGCTGCTATCAGGGCATGACACCACTCCCATTGTCCTATGGAGCACCAGCCAGGTGGGATCTGGGTGGTCTTTCAAGGTCCCTTCTGCCACAAATCACTACAACATGGAATTATCCTGAATTCTGAGATAAGCAGACATTAGGTCAGAGCTGAGCTCCCTCGTGGCAGCTCAAGTGTCTCATTTTATTCTGCAGGACAAGGACTCAAAGAGGTGCCAGTGGCTCCATTCAGCTGCTGACCATGTCTGGGTAAGCCAGGGTGACCCAGGTACCTGGGCTACATCTTGCTGAACTACCAAGAGCAGAACAGTTCATTATTTTTTTACTTCAATAAATGAGGGGAAAATTTCCACTCCTTAGATCAGGAGATACTCTGAATATTTATGTTATTGTTCATCAAGTTTGGGGGGGGGGGGGGGGGGNTAAATGAACTTATTTGGTGACCCAGTTTGAGTGGCTCATTACAATTAGATGCAGCTAATTGCCAGTCTTGTGTTTCATTTGGCAACTTGTTAGGCTAATTGAACAAAATAAAACTAATGAACAATTATAATGAAGTTTATAATTAGACCATTGGAAAAAAAAAACTCAGTGTGAGAATATTTAAGGCATTATGAATGTGCAGGAGGTTTGGGAGGGGGGCAATGAAAGGTGGCAGTAAATCATGCTACTCCCTCCAAAATGCTGCTTCCTGGGAGCTGATGTTCTTGGTTTATTACCTATTCCTGAATTATGTCAACCTGACATTTTCTTTATTGTTAATTACATTAATGCCTTTAATGCACATACATGGCATTTACAGTGATCCTAAATTCAGGAGTTAGCCTGTTAGCAAGGCAGTTCAGAGTGGATATTACATTATATTCCCAACTCCCTCTTTATGATACAAATCAAAGTCTCAATTAAAGATGGAATTATAACCCTAAAAGTGAAAAACAAGCATATGGGGGACACAGAGGAGTTGACAAACTCCAAAGACTGCTCTGTCCTGTCAATACTCAAACATGGTTCAGGAGCCAGAAAAGCAGAAGTAGGGAAGAACAGACAAAGCAATGCTCTGCATCTGATTAGAGCCATTTTTTAAAAATAGAGTTATTTTTGTCTCATTCAATTCCTATATAGATTTGAATAAACCCATTCTAGCTCCCTTTCACCCCCTGCTGCTGAAGCACAGAATATTAAATACCATCATAAGACACAGAGTGACCTTTCAGTTTCAATTTACAGGGTCAAGCAGGTACCCACCAAAACCTAATAGAATTGTCACATCAGATTCCACACTGCTTAAAAACTTCTTTTCCTCCTGTTTGTACATGAAAGTAATTATTTCATCTAGAACTCAGTGGGAAATGAGACCTTGCATCAGGGAATAAAGACAGAAACTTGAACGAGGGAGGAAATGCGTTCAACCTTTTCCCTCGGATGTCTGGAGGTGTTCAGAGCTTCTTGCACTCTGAAAGCAAGTTTCCAGCAGGAGCCCGTGGTGCCAAGTGCCCTGTGCACAGGGCAGGGATGAAGCACACACGACCCAGGTAGAGCAAAGGGTGGGAGAGGAAGAGAATCATCACTGGAGATATTAAACAGCTTAGCATTGATCTCACTGGCTGCCTGTAACCACCATAATCCCAGTGAGGGCAGCTTTTTTCTTCCCACTCACAGAGCTGCTTTACTTTCCCAAAGATGAAGATAATAAACTGATTCAGAACAAAAAAATAAAATAATTAATTTTACAAGCTATCAAAATCTCTACTCCCCTTCCCCCATTTTAATTCAAGCTGCAGGAGAGCTTTTGCAGTCATGTCTCAATATTTTTATGCCATCAGAAGCAGCTGTCCCTCTTCTCCATCTAATTACAGGTTTCACATTGGCAGTGAGCATATCCCAGTATCAGTGGGGGTTGTAGCTGCCTTTGCTGCTCTCCCTGTTCCCTCACCTTTCCATCAGCCTCTGTTTGGGTTTTTTCCTGCAGGTGTCTTTTCCTGTCATCTGGAACTGCTGGCACAGCCACACTGTGGGCAGGGCTGCCCTGCCTTCAGCTTGTGCTGCTCAGGGGCAGGGTCTGGTCCTGCTTCAGCATGGGCAGGAGAGAGTTTTGGCAAGGGGGATGCAGAGTGCCATGGCCAGCCACCCCCATTCCACCGGAGAGATGCAGAGTTCGTTGCTGCTACATCACCTGTGAACTCACCTTCTCTTCCTTACACTGGCACCTGGAGGTCTGGGAGGGACCTCAGCCCTGCACAGACACAGCAGGAGACAACCAGTGTGTCTGAGTCCACATGACCAAACCAGACCAGGCAGAGGAAGGACCTCCACAGCATCTGCCCCTGTGCACAGCCACAGCAGAGATGGAGCAACCAGCAGAGTCATCCACAGAATGGACAAGCTGAGCTCTCCCCACAACACCCAGAGAATCCTCCCTTATCCCAGGCAGTGCTTTGCCTCTGAATGCCACCAGTCCTGAAGCTGCCACCCAGCAGCACATGTAACCCTGGGGGTTAAAGACATGGAATATCTGCATTACACCAACCCTGGCAATACATGCATGTTTCGGTCCATTATACAAAGTTAAAGAGAAATCCCTCTGTGCTTTCCCTTTGAGGCAAAGCAGTCAGGTCTTTTCCCTCCTCACCCCAACAGCTCCAGTAATCCCAGTAACACTAGCAGGGTTCAGTAATGCCTTTCCTGAGGACAGTGGACTGACAGGCTGAGATCTGCCTCTGCTTCATCACTCAGTAACCTCCATGAGGACCCTCGATGTGCTAAAAGCTCACACACACATGCAGGGGTTTATATCCGCTTTTGCTTGTTTGGGCAGTTCCTTCCTAATTTGCCTCCCCCTGTACATGCACACACCCTCTAATAATGAGAAGGTTGAGGGAATGGGAACAGCCCCTGAAGTGAAGCATGAAATAGGCTCTTATGATTCCAGATAGCCAGGGCCATTTAAAGCCTTGCTTGGCATTTGCATTATAAGAACAAATCCTGTACAAGAATCTCTCTTCATGCTTTATGCTCCTGCATTAATTCATGAAGTGTCATGTATCCAGCATATTTTATTATACATGAGAATGAGGCAAATTAAAATTGTCAGTTGAGTATCACATTTGTACACTCAAGGCCACCTCCTTCAGTCCTGGAGAAGGTTGAAGTCATACTATTTTAAACTCAGCTCACCTTTTAAACCAAGTCAGTTAAACAAGCACAAATTCTCATAGTAGTTTTCTTCAATTCATTTTTTATGCAATTTACTTCCATTTAACTTTAGCCTCTTCATATCTATTTGTAAAATTAAAACAGAAGGGGGAGGTGGAAGGTGATCTTTAAGGTTCCTTCCAACACAAACTACTCCGTGAATATCTCCACCTGTGGGACTGCTACCTTGTAGAAGCCAAAACTTAAACTTCCTCTAGACCACTACAGAAGAGGGAACATAAGTGAAAAAGGGATGATTCCTCATCAAGGATGTGAACCTCTACATGTATACTTCAATATGCTAGTGTAAGCTAATGAGTAATCCTGGAGATTATGCTTTTTCCAAGGGACATTATTCTTTCAACTGGAATCTCAGGCTGAGTACCGATAAGCCTCTCAAACTTTGCAAAACCACTTGTCAAAAGCAGCAAGACAAAAATTCATTAAGGTCTTTTAATTAAGAAGTACAAGGTCCAATTAAGCTCTCATTAATGTGCTACACAACCCAGCTGAACAATGGCATCCTGAGGATTTTCCCACCCCCAATCAATACTGGTTTGTCATTTGAGTTCATCTCCAACAAGTGGTTTGGAAGAACTCTGGCCATCAGAGGCAACAGTGAGGAGTGGTGTAGACAGCTGCAGCCTGTGGAATTAATGCTCTTGGGACATCTTATTGTTCTGCAACTGGAATTGTTCTGAGCCACTCTGACTCACTAACAGCACTTCAGAGACCATTTCCTTCTCCTCTGCACAACAGAGTCACTCCCACCTTACACACAGATCATGCAGAGTAAAATGCTCAAACGGATGTTGATTATCTCATTATTAGAATCTAAAAAGGCCCCTAATTCCCAGCGAGGAAAATGAGTGCTGCCATCAGCTCTGAGGCTGCTGTGCTGGACCATGGCCATGCTTCACAGCAACTCCCACCCTGATTTTATTTCTGGAAGAATAGAGGTTAGGACACATATCTTCCTCTTTCTACAAAAGATATATAAGAAAACTAAGTTGCATCTTGTTGCTATCTAAGACCTGGTTGTTACCTGGTTATTTAAGAGCTAAAAATATCTTCCTCATGAAGGGAGAAGGATGAACCAAGCAATTTTGGATTTATCCTCTGAGCTCTGTAGGACAAGATTCAGCCAATAGACTGACACCTCAGGTAAGCACTAACAAGTCAAAAGATTTCAGTGAAGGAGCTGCTCAATGCAGAGTTCCAAAAACTCCATGTAAAAAGACCAAAAATCCTTCTTGTGTATGAAACATCTGTTCAGGGTCTCAAAGGCAGGCCAGAGCATTCCCTTACACATATTGGCTTTCCCATTCCCCATAGACACCAGTTTTCCCCCAGACCAAAACCCTTCAGTTCTGTCTCAAGAACAGCCTTGGACCCTGGTACTCCTCCCTAATGTATTTTAAATCTAATTTTAATGCCCATTTACCTGTGTGACTGACTGCTCTGCCTCATAAATGAAAGGCCTTTAAGTATGTATGCATTAAGCTAAAAGACAATAAAGGCCCCAGGGAAGTTGCATTCCATCAGGCAATTACCTGTGTTTTTAAAATCACTGAATAAGTAATTCACACAACAAATTTCTCTTGCACATAACAATAAACAATTTTATCAGCTATACCCTGCTTGGGCTGCTGTGTACCAGCTCATTTTATTTCATTAAGAACCACCACTAACCAGGGAAATGAATTGAAATCATAAGGAGGGTTACCTGCTACTAACAGGAGCTGACAAAAACACATTTCTAAGAGGGGAGTGATAAAACCACATCTCTCAAGGGCAAATGGGCTGATTCCATCAAGCAATTCAAGAGTCACTCTCAAATTTGCAGAGGACTGAGAAAAGCACCTAGCCTGGAGTTCCTCTGCTCTAAGTGCTTTGCTGTTGAACATTTAAGTCAGAGCTTAAAGCCACTTCCAGAGCCAGCTCTATTTGCATGCCACACATCCCACTAAAATCCACACATGGAGCCTTCCAGGCAAAACACTGTGAACCTCAAATTATAAATAGGCAAAAAAAAAAAAAAAAAAGAGAGGGATAGGCACTCAAGGTACAACTTGTTACATCCTGACAGCCCTAAGGCATCAAGTCTTCCTGGATAAGACCCCTGAGGCAGGTCAGTGATCCATCAGCTCAGCCACACTGCAGGGTTTGCCCAGATTATGCCTTGGGAACACAGCAGAGCCTGCAGGAGTTTCTGCTGCTCACACCACGGTATCAGAGCTCAGTGCCACGCCAGATCCTGCAGCAAAGCTTTTGGGTGCCACCAGTTTGCAAGGACCTCCTTAAAACCACATCTGTCTGCAGTTACCCTGTGCCTGAGCCCTGGAAAGAACTGGTGGGAGGCACAGAAAGTGGTGCTCTCTCTCCTGTCCCTTTGCCAATCATGATGACTTCAGCTCCCTGCTTCTGTGCCAGGGATGTTGTCGCCTACCCCCAGGTGGAGGGAGTACAGCCATGCTGGTGGCACTGCCCAAAGGAACTGCTCACTCACACTCTGGGAAAGCAGAGATAAATACAAGTGGGATGTTTGGAGGATAGAATTTGGAATGGAAAGAGCTGCACTCTGGAAGTGTGGACAGCGTTCCCAGCTCTGCCACAGTCTCCCTGCAAGCACCCCGTACCTCTCCTCCTCTCTAGATTTCCAGGAGCTGTCAGCATCCAGAACTTCTGAAGCTCAGACCCTTGACCAAGTGAGGCACCAGCACAGTTTGCAGCACCCATCAGGGCTTTATGGCTATATAAAGTCATATCCAGTAATACAGAAGTAGATCTATATTTTTGTTTGTAAATAAAGTCGAGGAAAAGCTTTGCAACACCTGACATTTGCAAGAAAGCAAATTATATCCATTAATGATACTTTCTCCAGGGCTTCCAAGCAGGGTAAAAGATTAAAAAAGCAGCCTCTAGCCATTGTATATGTTCCTAATGTATCTGTGCTTCTAAACTATCTTTAATTAATGAAATATCCCCAAATTACTTATTAATAAGGATCTGTGGGCTTTGTAAACTCCAGACATTTTGCATGAATTAAAGAACAATATAATGAAGTTTTAATGAATACAAAGTCACAGTTACTGTAAAATTTATATATAGCAAGCCAGAGGGGGAAGGAATTTAAAAGCACCTTTAATCATAGGTTATTGGCAGTTAGATAGCTCATTTTTGTACTTTTCTAATGGGTGCTTGGTATTTATACTATCACATTTATCATGGTCTGACTTGGTACAGTATAGAAAGCACCAGCACATTTAAAGCCTCATTTGCTAATGAGAGATTTCTGCATCCTACGGAGTGTGGGGCTGGTGTCCACACTGACTGTGTGGAACAGTCACAGCCACCTGAGAGGGGCTAATCCAAGCTGCATTTATGGGCAGTTTATTCTTACCAAGCCACTGGTTGCAATATTTGACTTGTCCTGCTACAGCCTTCAGCATTCTGGAGCCAGTGAACCTTTAGATTTTGCCCTCAGTGCTAGAGAAAACCTCCCAGTGCTCAGGTGCATCCCTTTTGCCAACATTAACATATCACAACCTACAGCTTCTCACTGCACTACACAAAGCACACCTTCAGCACATTTCCTTCCACTTCTGTTCACCTGGGACCTTCTCCATGAGCCAGCTGTGCACACAGAACTAGCAGCAATGTTTTACTTGTCTTGGGTTCTGTCTAAGAAAAAAGGATCAAACTGTCAGGAAGTTTTGGACTTGGATTAAAAAAAACCCAAACATTCAAATCAGTAACAAATTAAGCTAAGAATTATCCATGACACTCAGTTTAAAGGAAAATAAAGACAGTAATAGTTGAATCAGAATATATAATTATATATATAAAGAATCAATTCATTTTAATTAACTCTTTATCAACACTGAACGCATTCAACACAGTTTAAGTACAGTAATAATTCACCCACAAAATTCAAATAGTGCAGGAGACACTGGATGCCAGAGGGTCATACAACTACTGCAACTGTATTTTATGAAAAACAAAAACACTTTAGTGCTTCCATTTTACTGTTTTGCTATGCTCATTACAGTATTTTTCCCTTTATAAACTGGAAGGATACAGAGCTAGAAAACATTTGTCTTTCACTGTCAACATGACGTTTAGTAAAAAAAGTTACAAAACCCATCAGCTTTTAATAAACACACACACTGGAATTCCTCAGTTAACCTGACATGGAATCACTGCCTCAGAGCCAATAAAGGACTTCAACCAAGGAAGCAAAATGCCTTCAACTGTAATTATGTTAATTCAGAGTAATGACAGTCACTTCTATGGAAATAACCTGGAGTTACCCCAGGAACAAGGAGGAGGCAACTGCTCCCTCACCTTCTGAGCCCCCAGAAGTCTATCAACCAAAAGCTTAGAACAATAGGAAGGCTACATCACAAAATGAAGCAGCAATTACCTTCAAGGGTACTGTGAGTTATTTCCAGACTGAAATTATTCTGAGTCGAGTCAAATGGGTTTAGTGCATTATGATTTGGATTTATAAAAACATTTAAGTGCACACTACATATAGAACACTTGTATGTTTCAGGGTCAAGGAGGTAAAATCACTGTATATTCCTTATAGGTGACTGAAACACATGGATTGAAAAGTGTTGCTAAAATTCCAGTTTTAAAAAAAAAGCAAACATTTTATCAAAGAAATAAGCTAACTGCAACTATTAGTGCTCCCATTTGATGGGCTGATGTAAATCTAACCAGAAAAGATGCACTCATATATATAAAAATCAAAACAGGCAGGTTTCTCCTTCCAGGCTGGAAAAAAACTCCAAAAGATATGGCATCTCAATGAAAGGGAGCTAAGCTTTACCCAAGCCTTTCGTAATGCACTTCATGAAATATTTTTTCCTTTTAAAAGAACCACTGGTATTAAATAGAGCTTTTTCTTTACATATAGTATTGGTATATACAAAACAAACACAGAACAAGGACAGATGCAAAAAAACAAACAAACAAACAAGTGACTTTAATAGTCTTGAAGCTCAGGAATATTTTGGTACAGGTCCAAAGCCTCTGGGTTTGAGAAAGCTCCCCGCTGCTCAACTTCTTTCCCTGCAATTATTTGCTTCACAGCTATTTCCACTTTTTTTCCATTTACTGTATACTGAAAAACAAAACCAGCAAAGATAAAATTACATTTTTTTGATGTAGCAGCTTTATGGAAATATTCATGAAACCCCCCACCAATCCCAGAACTCTATCAAAATTTAGCAAAGTGCCTTTTCTTCTGTTATACTTCAAGCACTTTCTTCTGAGAAATCACTTGAAGAGTAGGTGGAATTCAAGGAGTTTATATGTCATTTTAGTTTATTACTCCTATTGGCAATACTGTGAGAGCACGATCAAGCTCCAGTATAAAACAACAAAACCAGATCAGAATCATGGTATAAACACTAAAAATATTTATGTTTTGACACATCCAAATATCAAACAATTTTTTGTTTTATATGGGTGGGCTAAAAAACAAAGCCCAGCTGCACTGGGACTTGGAAGAAAATCATGATTTTCTTATCTAAATGGACAGTTTTTTTCTAATAGGGCAAAATGAAACTGAGTTTAATGATCATCTATAGTTAAATGTTTCAAAACAAACCAGAGTAAACAAAATAAACTGTAGCAAACAGAAAGTTCACCTCCACTTACGAGTCACACAAATTCTATTACATTGTGTTACTCAAACAAGGACATTGCAGAAAAACCCACCCAAATTCTTCCTGGGATAAGAGCAGTATAGCTTCTGACTAGTGAAGTACTAGAAGGAAGAACTACTCCAATGTGAACAGCAACTGCCAAGGTCCATTCTGGATGATTTTTGCTTTTATAGGCATCAAGGTTTTATTAGCCCCTTCCTTGTGCTGGTACCACTGAGACATTTTAGGGATGACAACTTTTAAATGCTGACCTTCAAATATCAACTTAGTCTTGCCTGTCTGCTCTGGGAATAGGATCCACTGACCAAGGAACTATCAAGGAACTCAGGTTGTTCCTCCAAAGCCACTGAAACTCAACTCCAGGCACCATCTTTTTCACTCAAGATCATTCAGAGCCAAGTTCAATAATCCTCAACTCCATATTGATCTTTATGCTAAACCAAACATTTCCTTATTAGATCTACTGAAGTCATGTGTAATCCAACCCTTCTGAGTCACCTTACTTAACCACTCTTCTTCCTTCTCAGTGATCAGCAACCTAATTTTCACAAGTGCCCAGAATCCTCAGTGGCCTGCAAGGGAACTGTCTGCTTTAAGAAAAGATCAGACTGTTCAAAGCAAATTTGTTTACTTTAATCAGTTAGTCTTGTGGATGATGACCAGAGTACTTATCTGGCCAGGACAGGACCAGATAGATCTGCACTACCTTTTTTTTTAACACCCATTAAAGCCATTCTTTGTATTTACTAAATCACCTCATCACAGCTGCAGCATTTCTATCAGAGATTGGTGTCAGGATTAGACTATTTTCAGAATGAGGATTCAAACACATTTCTAAAAGCAGCAGGAAATAGGAGGTTTCCCTTCCAAGCAAAACTGTAGAAGAGAGATGGAAGACAGCTTTGATCACTTTACCACTGGCACATTTCTCTGAAAGGTAATTAAAATTCACTCCATTCTCAATTCAGTCAATGTGCAAACTAATTAATGATCTGAGCAGGCTTTCCTGAGGGGCAGCCCATCACAAACACCTCCCTGTCATCAACTTTGTGCTGTACATTCAGGTGATTTATACAGTTCACAAGTTCAACCCTTCATGCAGAAGCGGAGTAGCAGCTCAGAAAACATTTACCATCCCTTCAGGGAATTTTTTTTATTTTTTTTTTTTTTACACTTACGCAAGAAAGACATTCTGGGCCAAGTACTATTTGTCAACAGTGGCCTGAAACAGATCTCAGCAGATCAGAACCAGATCTGCGCGGACCACAGAGGTTGGTAGCTGAACCCTAGAGCCCTTTCACAAGGAAACAATACTGGCAAAGAAGGGTATTAGAGTACCAAATTATGGAGAACTCAAGTCTGTGTGCAAATGGACTTGGAAAAGCTACCCTTTCCACCCCCATCCTGCTGCTCAGAGCTGTTGAGGAGTCTGTAGCATCAGAAAGAACTATAAAAACAGATAGTCCAGCTGAAGTGTTCATACAAAGAGCACAGTAGCAGAACAGCTTCAGAAGACTGAGCATGCAGAACCTTGAGCTACTCAAATTTCTCCTCCCACACAGGCACAACAATTTCAATTACTGTTACAGTTAAGACAGTGATGGAGCTACATTTAAGTGGCTAAACAGATGTAAAAGTGAAATGATTTTCAAAATGATTTTCTGAATTTGCTGAGTGCTCCCACCTTTCCTAAGAATGTCACTCCTAGCAGGAAAACAAAAACAAAATAAGGTTATGGATAGCCAGAAAAACTCACTTAAATTACCTTTTTTAATATTTTCCTTTAAGAGGCCAAGGATATATTACTGAGAAAATGCAATACATTTGAAAAACAAAAAACATGCTTAGCTGAAGAGGAGATGAAAAGACGTTGCTAGGCAACATAGACAAACTATTTATAAAGCTCGACTACACTTTTGAGATGCTAAAATTTCCATGTATGTGGGTTTGAAGAGCAATGACAACTGCTCCTTAATTACTATTCAAGGTGACAAAGAAAAAAGTAGGCAGCCTTTTCCATGGCATACCGGAATGCCTTTGGTTTCCAGGATGAGGCTGGGAACGTGCCTGGCGGAGAGCGCGAGCCGGATCGCGTCCTGGATCCTCTTCACCAGGCTCTTGCTGAACGTGTGGCCTGATGCCATCTTCAGGAAGAGGATCACCCTCTCCTCCCCATCTTTGTTGTACTGAGGGACACAGAGGCTATCAGAAACCTCCTCAAAGGCTTCCACTGGAAAAGAAAGGGAAATCCCTCATTAGGATTTGTATGAGTGTGTCATTCTGCATGCACAGTTTTTGTGGTTGTACCAGAAGAAGTCATCCCTCCTACAGCTGCAAAGGCAAACAGACAGCTGGGCTCAGTTATCCCTTTAGAGTGCTCTGAAATTTTAACTCCTGACCAGGTGAAAATCCAGGTGTAAGAGTCATACATTTAGGCCCATAAAAAAAATTTTTGCTGTAACTTTTGGGACAGATAATAAGCTGTTACACTAAGCCATTTTCTTTGGCTTTCCTCACAGTCCCCATTGCTATACAGACGGGAGAATAATGTGCCTGATGACAAGAACAAGGAGGCAACAGGTTAAATCTCAGGTTAGCACCTTTGCAGGGACAGTTTCACCATCTGTCACAACATCCATAGTCTTTAAAGCAGAAGCACAAGCTCAAGAACTAGTTCTTAATTATCTAGTAAGGTACAAAAAAAAACCAAAAAAACAGTGTCAAGAGCTTGTCTTGGGGGGGGGAAAAGCCTGACAAGTTCAATACTCTTATAAACCTGTATGATACTGTAAAGCCTTACTCTAAGCTCCTTAAGATGGTGCTTTTTTCAGTTACTCATCTTCCACCCTACAGATACCTCAGCAAAGCAACCAGTTTCAAGTTTACAGAAGTAAAATTTCACCAGTGCTAATATACTCTGTACTCTCTTCATTTTGAAAAGCAGCAAATCTTATTACTTAATCCTTTCAACCACTTTTATAATACTTCAATTTCAGATTTAAGGCAACAAATTTACAGCTGGAAAAGGTGGAAAGATGATTTCATACCTATGTTATAGATTTCAGAACTGCCAAATCTTACTCCATTTGGATTTAATGTACCATCACTGAAAAAAAAAAAATCAGACACAAAACAAAGCATTAAAATGTGATTACAGTTTGATGAAGAGGAAAAATTGATGCAATTAACCAAGTCTCTCTACATTTCAGGCAATGAAAGTGCAGCCACTTTAGAAACAGAATTGCAAGAGAATTTAATTCTAAAAGGCATTTTGCTCATTAGAATGAAGCTGTACACAGAACCTCAACATTAGTCTTTCAACTGTGTTTCAAACAGCAGCTTTGAAATGCAAGTTGAAATGCAAGCAGAAAATTTAGCCCCAGTTGTGATCCTGAATGTCTAATGATCACTGAAACAGGCACAATCTGGCTCTCTTATAATTAATTTTTGCTGTAAAACAAGTTGATGGTAAAGGCAAGACCAGAAGTCAATCTCCCAGTCATCACCTTGAATGTGCTGCACTCTCAAGTAAAACTAGTGACCATTATAAACCATGCAACACAAACTCCAGTACTGTTTTGTGTTCACATATACAGAAGTGGAGTAGAACTTTGAAATGCAGTCCCTTCCCTCTAATCCAGCTGCTCTGATTAATTTAAGGGTGGAGATTGCAAATTTTAA
This sequence comes from Formicarius rufipectus, assembly GCA_013399695.1. NCBI lineage: Eukaryota > Metazoa > Chordata > Aves > Passeriformes > Formicariidae > Formicarius > Formicarius rufipectus. Next base: position 4,824,652 of record VXAU01000197.1, read on the forward strand.
CACTTGTTTACTCAAAACACTTGTACCAAAATCCTTTACCTGCGACCCAGCATAACAATTCCTCCTGTCTTGGGATTAATTTTGCAGTAGTCACCATGGGCCCAGACACCTATTGGGGAATGGCAGAGGTCAAGCAGCTGGTTTCTGACTCATCCAGTCACAGCAGACATTTGCATAACTTAACTCACATTAACTTAGTAAAATACATAAAGAGAACATCAGATATACTTTGACAACTATCTACAGCAAGTGCAGCAGTATTTAACTACACAAAATTCACACTGCACTTACTACCAAGAGCTAGCACACCCAGGAGTAGTCATACACAAGGATCAAACTTCACATTATCCTCTGATGGCTTGTTTGCATGACTGCACAGCAGACCTTACAAAACAGATTAACAGCTCCTCTGAACACCACATTTTGAGCAAGCTGGAAGCATCTTCCACAAAGGTAAACTATTCCCACCAGTCTTTCTTGATCCACTTCTTTTATGATGTTCAGTTCTGTGCAAGAAGCTTTCAGGGCTTGCATAATAGGTCTGAACAATTCTCTGGGGAGCTTATGTGCTTAGTGTTCTTGGTCTGTGCTAATGTAAAATCAGATTTGACCTTTCAGAGCTAGAATGACTTCTGTATTATTCTTAAGATTGATAATGCTACAACAGCCTGCCAAAACTAAACACAGAAGCCAATTCTACTCAAGTTTTTCTAAAAAAAAAAATTTCCAACCTCCATTATTTGCACATGCAGGTGCACATAAGACCATTTTCTAACTTAAGTGTTACAGCCTTAAGCCCATTTACAAAGGAAGACAAAAAAGGGATTTCAGACAGAACCTCTGGACCACAGTGATTTCAGTCTAACCATCATGCAGATTTTACTGCTGTCAGGCTTACATGCAGACTGCAACTTCCACATTCCCTCGATTTTCCTTTATGATTATCTCCTGCTGAACATTCAGAGTTCTCTTGTGAAAACACACTGTATTGCTGCCATTTTAAAACAAAACAAAAAAAAGGCATCTGTCTCCAAAAAACAGCAGTTGGATGTCCTGCTCCTATAAAATCCCTGCCCAGGGGGCAGCATGGATTTCAGCATCACATAAGGAAAAGCCCTGGATGAGCAGAGTCCTCCATAACTATTAGGGAGAAAAGCTCTGGCCAACATTGCCTGTTCCTTTACTTTGTAGGAGACGATGAATGCAGAATATGCATGTCTGAGGCAGCATATACTTCATCCTCATGCTAATGAGGTAGCAGGTCAGCACTTTCCCTTGGGATTCACTCCTCCAGCTAGGCAGGAACAGTCTGGCAGAGGTGCAGTAGCACTCATTAATAGCTGATTGCTACCTGACCTGTTCAGCACTTCCATTTCACACTCATGCCAAGCAGTCTGTGCCTGCACTGCAGACTGGAAGGCTGAGACAGTCACATCTGCCTAATAAGAGCAGCAAAATGAGATTAGAGCCTTGCAGATATTCTTACTAGTTTGACTGGGATACATATGCAAAACAAAGCAAACAGAGTGAGATATTATGAAACATGCTGTGGAGTTCTCACCCTGGAAATCGAGATTCAAAGCTGCATGTGCCTGTCACCAGGCAATAGCAAATGAACTTCCTAACAGCACCAATACCATCTGTATCCTTGGTCAGCCTGAGCAATATCCAAAGCCCTTCACAACATACCTGGGAATTTTGAAAAATAAGCTTTTCTGTATTTGCTTCCATTCTCATCATTCCAGAAGTGTGTGGGCTGACAAGGAATAGGCTTGATACAAACCAGCTCTCCACTTTCACCCCAAACTGGTTTTCCTGTATGCAAAGAAAGAGGCATTTTCTGTATTCCTCTTCTGTGAATAACAGAGCACCAAAGCAAAGAGCACCTACAGTTATCACTGACTATTACAGCCAGACACTGGTCTGAGATGGGCTGGGACTGATGGTCTTGGTTTCAATTGGTGTTCTGTTCTTAAGTTCATGCCTGCCTTAATCTCAGTAACTTCAGGAGAGCTACACTACAGGGTGGAAGCCAGCCTGGCATCCCCAGCAACACAGCTAATGACCAACACCAAATGCTGGAATTTGCCCTTGATGTGCTTTAGCAGAGTAATGGAAAAGGAGGGACTATTATCTTCACTAGAGTCCTGTACAATCCAGACCAGGTGGATACATAGGCAGTTCTCATGAAATATGTTTCTCAAGTGGAATCACCCATTAACAGCAGACTGTTTACCCATCTGATGAATTAAAATTACGGTCATATAACAACCATTTCATAACCATGTATAGTATTTTTGGTAGTAGTTACCTTCATCATTCCATGCTTCTACAGCCATTCCAAGATTTCTGGCCTGAATTTCTCCTTTGTAAACTGGAACTGTAACATTCTGACCCATGAAACACGAAATGATATCTGTCCCACCTAGAATAAAAGAAATACATTTTAAATATACAGCACTATTTGAAAAAAAGCAAACCTGAAAGCCATACGTGAACTCTGGAACAGAAAACTGCCACCTTTGCCAGATTCTTCTGTTCCACACTAAGCATCATATAACAAACAGTTCTATCTAGAGTGTTGTGACTTTTAATAAAAAGGTTTCCTTCCTTACTTTATATATGTACGCCTTTCATGCAGAACTACCCCTTAAGGCAGAACTTTTCTCCTTTCAACAGTTTCTTGAATGCCATTTTAGGAAATTTCCATTTGTAGGAAAGTAAGAAAAAAAACAGGCCCTAGTTTAGAGACATAGGGTATTTACAGAATTACTTAGAAGTGTTTTCTTGTTTGTTTTGATTAAAGTAACCAGTCAAGCTACCTCACTCAACATTTACTTAGCCTTTATATCTTCTTAGCATAGGAGGAGGGGAGCCATGCCTATAAGATGAACAGTTATCTTAAGAAAAATAGATACTGTCAAAGTGCTTGCTTAACTGGAATATTTATAGTCTTCCTAAGACTTCAAGGAAGTAGAATTAAGACACAAATCAATCATGTTGCCTTTACTCAAAAATAGGCTTCTGCATTAGTCTATTAATGTCTGTAGTAGCAAGTTCTAGATTCAGCACTACTCTTACTGAGCCCAGAGTCTGAGATAACTTCAGTAGCAGAATAGTTATACTTTAAAAATCAAACTGAGTTAAAAAGCTCTTTGAAAGAGTCAGTCCTTGTTACAAAGCAAAATGAGTAGTGCTGTGGTGTATCTTATGTGAGTAGAAGTTGCCCTTGCTAGCACTGCTCATAACAAACTGCACAGCACGGGGGCTTGATATTTCTCTAATTATATAATTTACAAAAAAACCTGTCTGCAGTGCCAATTACTTGGCACAAAAGAACTGAAGTGGGAACTCTCCAAGAGATATTTTCTGCTAAAGTCAGCTATTTGCAGAACAGTATGTTCTTCAGGTTAATAGACTCTTTTCTTGATCCCAACCCTGCTACCCCTAAGGACAGCCAGTCAAAATAAATGATCATACTTACAAAGAGCTAAGATCCAAAACATCCACCAAAACCCCTTTGGAGTGTATGAGTTTGATTACGGCACAGTGAATTATGCAGAAAAATCTCTGCACTAAAAAGACAGTTCATTCCAGTTTAACTACAGCCAATCCCAAATGATCCAAGGCTTAAGCTTCCCAAACATACAGCACAAATAAGTAAGAAGGAATTGCACAGGCAATCAAGAGAATTGCTGAGATGCTGCAGTATAAAAGCATCACCTGAAATGGATCCCAGGAGGACACTGCTTTTTATGTGTTTGTAGACATACTCATAGCTTTGAGATTTGAGTGGTGATCCTGTAGACAGGATAGTGTGGAGCGTTTGGAGATTGTGTGTTTCACCTTAAAAAGGAGAAAAATCAACATAAGTTAAGGTGTAATTTTTACAAGAGTTCAGAACTTTGTCACTACAATCCAGAATAATTACATAAAGGACTGTGACAAAATCGAGGGCCAGAACCAGGAGATGAAAGGTAGGAGGGAGGACAGGAGGGATTCTCTAGCTTTTTGAAGCTTACATGGCTTTAAGTTTTTCTCTTCTAGCACAGCCAGCCACTTTGCACCCGTTCCAAGGATGGTGATCCTACAGGGGAAAAGAGTTCATATATTTTGCATATTTAAATATGCTAAGATTCTAAAGACCTGCAATTCCCAGTGCAGTAAGCAGAGGCTGTTAGACACTGTACATGGATTAGTCAAACAATGCAGTCTCTTAAAGCTTTCTAAGTGCAAAGCACATACTTTTGAACTATCAAAATTAGTCAGATCACATGTCATTTCTGCAGCTTTGAAACTTTTCAGTTGATCTTTAAATATTAAATCTCACCTCATGGAAACATTCACTTACATTTACACAGATTTGTAACTGCAGAACATTCCGAAGACATCAGAAAATGTTATGTTTACTTCATTAATGGGCCATAATGGCCACAAAGCTGTGTAACACAAAGCTGCTGCTTTGGTACACTCCTACACAGAAAAACTTTGCCATTTCAGGGCACAGCTGGATACAAAATGCTTGATTCTGAGACAGCAGCCAGTGATTTTCTGGAGATACCTAGGCAGTTTCTACCAGTGAAAGCCTGAATTTCCACTGCCTAAACAAACAGGAAATTTGACCCAATTGAACAGTGTGGCAAAGTCTATTTAGAGCTCTCCAATACAATAAAATTGCCTTGAAACAAAGGCTGTGCCTCTTCCCTACTCTATCAATAGCAGTGCTAGTTTAATGTTTCTGTTGACATTCAGGAAGTCCTGCCCTCTGCCAATTTATTTTATGTTACAGCAATAAACACACTCAAGAAAATGCACAGGGATAGATGAGGGTAAGGGATATAGTCTGAGTGCACAGAACATGGGCAACATGGACATCGCCAGAGCTTAAAATAAGATCCTGCTATCTTAGCTTGCACTCCAAAGGCAAGGTAGAAGGTAGAACACCTCCAGGCAAGGAGAGGGGGATATTTCAACACTAGCAAAAGGGGATGCTTTCCTTTGCCACTCAGATGAATGACTCAGGTAGGAACAGGCTACTTGCACAAACACATCAATGCACAGAGAACTTTATCAGGCACATGGGAACAGCACAATAGAATCACAGAAAGGTGTAGGTTGGAAGAGACCTTAAAGATCATCTAAGCTCCAACCCCTCTGCCATGGGCAGGCAACCTTCCACCATGAGAGCCCAACAGGACACTGCTCCTCGGGTACCATGTACCCCAATCATGTAAACTGATTTTACTCTTATGTAATCTCTTACTTTCCTTCCATGCCTCCAACCAGTGCTTATTTTACATTAGAATACAAATTGCTCCTGTTTATTTTTAATCTCTTTGACACTTCCTCTATAGCACATGTAGAGCCAAGTCTCCTATTATTTCCTTCCAAATGCCACATAACTGCATTGAGTCACCATCCACCGATTCACCTGAACAGATCATTAGTGGATGCCCACTTGAGCAGCTCTTGCCATGACAGCACATTCTTACAGTATCATCAGGGTATCTGAAGGCAAGTGTGGTGCATCTTCAGAGAAGCAAGGTAGTCTTCACATGTTGGAGCCTTTTTTTAACATATATAACATAAGAGTGAGCTGGGAACAGACTGCATGCTGAAGTACCACCCAGATGGCCACCGCTTTGAGCGCCAGATTACAAAAGTGAGACATGCAGACACATTTATCTCCACTTCAATTTGGCATGTAGAAACAATGCTTAAAAATAAGCTGTGTTATTTCTCAACTCCAATTTTTGCCTGTTGTTCTACCAGAGTGGGTTTTTTGTGGGGTGGGGTGTGGCATAAGTTTGGGGGTTTGTTTTGTGCTATTTCTCTACTGGAAGCATTGTGACTAGGCATTAACTTGGTTGTAACAGCCAGAGATAAAATGCCACTCTCTAAATATTACATGTCACAAGAGACAGTGAAGTTTAAATTATTCATTATCAAGAGTTGAAAAGTGAATCTTTTGTCATCCACTTTCTACCACTAACAAATTCATTTTCATTGTCAATTAAAAATTACACTTATTTTTTATTTCAGCAGTAATAACATTCAAATCTACTCCTTACATCCAGTTGGCCAAATAGGAAAGTTACAAATTTTAAAAAATTTAAAACAAATCAAAGTTCAACCAGTGTACAAAGTTAAATGCCATCACACTGTTTTACAATAGATTATATGACTCTCCAAGCTTCAAGAAAAAGCACTGTGAGCATTTTCAGGGACAAAAACCAGTATAAAACAATTACTGAACAGCTTGTCAGCAAGAATTAGGCATTATAGATTAAAAAGCAAAATATGAAGATATAAGCAACCCTGCTGAGCCTTTCCAGTCAATTTAAGTCTTTAAGCTGAAGTTCTATATTGAGTTTTATGTTGAGTTGCTTGAAAAAAAGATTCTTATTTACTAAGTTCTGAGTGTGCTGAGAAATTACTCTTCAGATTGTTCCCAATTACTGCCTTTTGAAAAGGCTGCTCTTGAAAACTGACTATTGAACCAAAACTCTTTGTTTGCCTGGAATTCTGATACTTGACTCAAATTTGAAGCAATTAGCTCTTTGTCTCTCCTGCTCTCTCAAATATTCCCTTCAAGGCTAAGGCAAAAGGTAAACTGTGTCATGCTGTGTACGAGTTCCTGACCAAGGGAACAACACCTTTAGTGAGGTTGTTTGTTGTGGTCACTGACAGGAACAAATATCATTATCCTTCTATTTAATCTTGTTTACATACCCTAGTCTGTCAGTCAAGTCCCAGAGCACATTTGGTGAAGGAATTAGAGGAGATCCATCATACAGGACCACTGAAGCTCCTGTAGCAAGTGCAGACACGAGCCAATTCCACATCATCCAGCCAGTCTGGAAAACAGAAGATACCTACATCAGTTTACCTTCATCAGCTCCCAGTCTGCTGTTCTGGCAGCTCTAGCACAGGATCAGGACTGGTGCCTGCTGTCACATGCTGGCACAGGAGCTACAGGCAACTATAAAAGGATGGACAAGTGCAGATCTTGACAGAAGCAGGACCAAGGCACGATCCCTGCCCTCATGCAAGAGGTACCACCTTCCATCCACTTCCCTTGCTTGAAATTTTCCTGCTGTAAGGAACTGTTAAACCAACATCCAAGTTCATGCCCATCTCTGCTTATTATGTCTAACTGTATTATTTAAGAATCAGCAAGTAAGGCTGAAGCACTGGTTATCCTCTCACCTGTCCCAGGACTGATCAGCTACATGTTCCTGATGGATGCTCATCTAACTCAACCTTACAAATATCTAATGAGATGGGAATTTCAAGCCTCCCCCCACAGGTAGCTTTAAGGCATGAGTCAAGAGACAAGACAACTTTGAGACAAGGCAATTACAATGATCCCTCCACAGAGACATTGCAAACTGACTAGGCATGTTAAAGTTCAGAAAGGAGCTCATGAGGAAAGATGTGAGCCTTCTGAAACCACTGCAGTAGTGGGAGTCTTTCGAATCATTTTTCTTTATCACAGTATTAGGAAAAAAACCAAAACATCCCCACCATATATCTGAACTCCTACACAGATCATGTTTACTCCCTTTCCTTTCCCAAATTTAGACTTGGGCAGCTTTCCTCCCCATCAAAACAGAGGCATAACAGAAATTCCCATCTTCTCTGTGCTCTAGCCCTGCATGATGCAGCAAGCTGGAATCTGATTTGCAGGTGATATTCATGAGGCAATTTGATCAATAAACCTAAGAGACTGTAAAAAAAAAATCAATTCATTTTCCTCACCAATTAGGTCAGAAAGATTGAACATGGGTTTGACCTTTCATCAGACAGGTCCCTGTAGCATTGTATTACTTTTTTAAACGCAGTTAGGCAAGACAATCCCTTGCACAACAAAGATTTAAAAAACTCCAAAATGTACTTGTAGATTTGTACTTGCATGGAAAGCTGTCTCATCTTTATAAGAAACACATATCTTAGAAGTGCCTTAAGCCCCACTCACTGTTGTGTAGTACATAATCACATCACTGCTGGTCATGTTGCCATGAAGAATGTGTTCCTTCAGGTGCTGTATTAGTGTACCCTGAAAAAAAGAGCAAAAGAAAAAAAATAAATAAATGAAAACCAAAACTGACAGCATATTAAGACTTAAAAAATACTAATGTAGTCAATACATTGCAGGATGTACTGCAGGATTAAAGCAAGTATTTCCTTTATCTACAACTGAAGTCAATCCCAGGGCCTCTCTACAGCAGCAGCAATTGCATTCCTCATTCTCATAACTTTCCAGCCTATCTCATTACACCTCAGCAATTCCCACTGCACACCACTTTTAATCCACAGAATAAGTAACTTCCTTCACTTTCAACTCTGCACAGCCAGAGTTGCAGAGTACTCCACACAGACCATAATTTTAAACAGCAGGCTTTTACCAGTCAGATTTTCCAAGATAAGCCCTTTGACAGTTTCATTTTCAGTGTATTTGGGCAACTGGGAGAAATGAAGGACTGAGAGCTGCTATCAACTGCAGCAGCTGCTATACATTAGCACTATGGATCCAAATTATCTTACCTATTAACATCTAGGAGACAAAAGACCTAACACTAGAGATCTCTTGTAAACACTGAAGGGACTAGCAATGTGAAATGTCTCACTGCTCAGAGCATCAATATTAATAATGTACTTAAATATATTGCTTCCTTTTCTTTTGTTGGAAATGCTGCTAAAGGACCCTTGATTATCATTAAAGCATAACTTGTTAGGATAAATAAATTTACACACTACTTCATTAAGTCACTTCACTGCAGTGACAAATTAATGTGGCTGATGTTAAAATAAAAAATGGTTTTTGCATTTATGCAAGGAGTTACAGTGAAACTATTAAGAGCTTCATAAGCATGAAACAAGATTTACACTGAAAGAAAACACATTACAGATAAACATTTGAAATGAAAAAGGAGAGTCATAAAACTGGCACACGCTTCAGGAGAAAAAAGGCAGAAAACATTAAATAAAAATAAGGGAGTAAATCTTATTTTCGCTTCACAGCTCAAAGGAATCAGGTCTGAATTCACCTGCTGGTGGTGGAACACCCTCAGCTGTCACAATGCTGCCATCTAGCTACAACTACCACCTTCTACAGCTGAAAATTACCAAAACCCATCAGGATTTAGAAACACTGTGTCCAACCGATTTGTTAAGGTTGCCAGAAGAATTGCAGGTGTTAACATAATTACTGCATTTACAAAAAGAAAGCACATTGCCCCTGCAGATGATTCTGAAAGAGCAACAGAAAATAGCAAAATTACAAGTCAAATTCAATTAAAATAAATATTGGTTTTCTTTTTCCTTCATTTAGTTTTTGCCATTTCACAGTTTTGAAACAAAAAGAGAATTTTTAACAGTGACTTCAAGGTAGAGGCCATGAACTATTCCCTTGCAAAACCCATTAAGTCTCAGCCTGGAAACAAAGGTACTGTGGGAGAAGGCAGAGCCGTTAGAAAGAGCTCACAGCCCAAGATGCTCTCTCAAGTTTATTTATGGAACTCGTTTATTTATAGGACTTTTGCAACCCTCAAAATAAATCCCAAGCATGTAGCATTCCATGACACAGATCTGGCAGCTGATAGAACTTACTGGTCTGCTTGTCTTCACCGGGCTCACCAGACAGCTGGCAAAGTGCTGAGCATCTGGAGTGCCAAAAAAAACCAGCAGGCACTGCTGCTCCTGAGCCACTCCTGAGCTCAAGAGGGACAGTGCTGGGCAGTTACACAGCTGAGAGCCTGCCATGAGGAGCTACTTGTGGCTGCCCATCCTGGTCTCAAACCAGCAATGTTCTCTACATGCTGTTCAGGAAGAGTCCAAGCATGGAAAATCCTTAGAGAGCTGCCTACAGCTACACAAGGAGTCTGCAGCAGGGCAGGTGTGTGAGCCCAAGTCTTGCAAGTCTTTAAGATGGAAAGAAATGAACTGATGTGGATTTTAAATAACAAATTATCTCTTTTGATAGCTGGGAATACAGAAGAACTGCAAAGGGGTCTGTGTGAATGAGGCAGGAAGCAGAACCACAGTTTTGAGGACTAAAGAATAAGTTATTCACTAATGTCTTTTCATGTATTAAAAAGAACCCTCCAAATGTCTTTCTATAGCATAACCAAGTAACTGTTCAATTCATACAGACCAGAAAAAGCCTGACCCCTCTGAGACACCAGTTTTCAAAACATCTCCCATGACCTGTCTGCATTTTCTTTATATATGTCATTTCATTGTGCATCAAGAAAACAGAATATGTGCAGGGAAAACAGACCAGAAACATAACTGCAGACTTAGATAAACTGAGTTGTGAATTTAAAGTAAGCTGCCTATTGGCATCTAAAATCAGTACAGTAATAACACAGCATCAAAGCACACTATAAATAAGCAATACTTGAAATGTCTTCACTGAAATGTCATCTCCTCTTTCTGTTCTAACTACCAAAACCAAACTTGAGTTAATCTAAGGCTGGAAAATGAGACAAAGATGGTGGGCTAATTTTGCTGTTGAAAGAAATGAAAATCCTACTATTAATTCCAGTGGAAACTAGATTAAGCCAAGAACAAAGAGGAATCCAACCAAATATGTAGAGGACAACTAAGAATTTATTTGCAAGGGCTTTTTGGAGGTGCTATTCAAACTGACAGATACAAACAGTGCAACCCCCGAGGCCTCTGATGCAACAATTTGTTTTTAGGCCGGTGGTGTTGGAACCAGAACTTGTGGGGGAAAAAAACCAAACAAACAAAAAATCAACCTGCAACACAGAACTAGAGCTGCTCACTGGGAACAGAATCATTACAAGCCTATTCAGCCATCCATCACCTGCCCGCCTCCCCAGCAAGGATGAGTAAGTACTCTGAACCTAAACTTTAAGGTAGCTCTGTATGAACTGAAGAGATGGAGAGCCATCATGACTCAGAGCAAGCTAAGCAGCCACACAGGTAACACAGAAAGAACTTTGCAAAGTCCTATTGTCTGATCTACATCTATGTTTTCAGCTCTGTTTATCATCCATCAGTGAACAAAAACACCTGTTCTGTTTTTACTAATCCACCTCTGCAAGTACTTAACCAGTCTAAATCCAGAACAGCTTCAAAACAGCTGTCAAACTTCAAAATACATCTTTTTTTCTTCTTCACAAACATTGTCTTTGTGTACCAGAGGGACCATCTTGTATGTCACATGCTGCCTGGTATGAACTCTTATTGATAGCATATAAAGCAGAGTGTTTATAGGCAGCAAGGGATTTGTCTGTGGGCAAATCCTCCAGTCCTTGCCATCAAAGAGAGACAAGAACATACACACTATAGGCACAGCATCAAAGGATCCTGCCCTCAGGCCACCCAGACAGACAGCCTTGAAGGATGTTCATCCTGACTTTCACAGCAAACAGCAGAAATTATGGACTCTGGCTAAAAGTTGTGCAGTTCCATTTATACCCATTGGTATAAGTGCACTGGACAACACAGTCTGCCTGCCTTGAGGGGGAAAAATGCCTTTTAAGGATTATCCTAATGGCAGAGTTAAAGTTTCAACACTATGCCTGACTGCTGGAGTCACTTCCTGTATTTTAAGAACTTGAGAACATCAGTAGTAAATTGAAATACTATGAGTATGGATCATTCTGGCACTAATATCATATTACCTGTAGCCACAACAGGACATGGCCTAAAGCAAGGTTTCCATACAGAGCAAAACCTACATTCAAGGAGATTGTAACCTTCTGGCTTCCTTCATTAAAAAAGGATTGATAACTGCTAAACAAAGTTTAAAGAAAAAAAAATCTACATAATAAACTGCAAGCTCCCTATGGGCCTCAGCTTGGCAGTGTCCAAAAACCAGTTCCAAGCACCTAATTCTTTGGCTTTTCCTCTACAAGTATCAGTCAGGACAGTTCTATTGGTGCTTTTGTGACTGATACTTGCTGTCATGAAACACCTGAAAACTGAAAGGTCTCTAAACCAATATTTTTTATATCCTTATCAATCCATATTTATTTTCAAATAGCCAGAGATATAAAAGTTCACTGCAAGTTACTGAAAAACTCTCAGCAATCAATTCTTCCTTAAAGTACACCATGATATGATGCTGTTAAAGGAAAAATGTAACTCATGCAGTTAAATTCAGGCAGTGCAGCTCCAGGAGGGAAGACATACCCCTCCTGAATGAACCATGCATTTTGGTGCCCCTGTTGTGCCTGATGAATACATGATGAAGAGAGGATGACTGAAAGGCAGCTGCTCAAACTCCAGCTGGGGAGCCTGGTCTCCTTTCCCAGTAGCCAGAAAGTCTTCTAAAAAGACGCTGCAGAAGAGAGGGGAAAAAGGAACATTTGGAAAACTTCTGAAAGCATCACCCCAGCCCATACATAGGATTATCTCTGTACCCAAAAGCTCTTTTACAATAAGCCATATACCCAAACTATGTATATAACTTCTATTTCTAATCTCTTAATTACTAGTGGCTTTGTTTCCTTTTTTGTTTTAAAATAAAATGTTAGTATAATATTGAGATGGAACACAACAAAATCAAGCCTACAAATCTGCCCCCATGACCAGCCTTAACAGCTCAAAGCAGACAGGAATAAACTGAGTCTAAGTCTGAAGTCAATCATTTCCAGAAAGTGTTAAATATACAATATCCAAACCAGTAAACAAGCAAAAGAAATTCTCTAAAAATGTCACCTGAATTATTAATTATTCATCTCTGAAAGCCACTTTGTTCTCCCTGCTATGTCCTATTGAATTCAGCCTTCACTTCAGAGCCAATAATACCAACAATGGTTTTGTAGGAGCAAAACATCGGCAGCAACCTACACTATTTCTGTTTGCAGTATGAAGCTGGACCCACATCAAATCTGACTAAATCCCGTTTTCTGCGAGTTCAAGAGGTCAGGCAGGCAGTTTCCATAGCTATCAGCAACCATCTCCTCCCCAGCTTGCACACTCACAGCTCACAAGCTCCATTACCTGTTTGGAATCTTAGAAATATCTATGGTTTCTCTTGAGGAGACATATGGAATCACTACCACTTTTTTTAAATCTGGAAGCCCTAGAAGAAAGAAGAAAACAATTATTTCCTACATTGTTACATAACTAAAGGTCCTCTGTGCCTGATTGAATCATACAGTGTAATGCACAAACTAACAGAAATAATTGATGCATTGAGTATTGAAACCCCAAAAGACTAAACTGTTAACTAATTTCCTCAATATTGCCAGCCTTTTATATGTAAATCTGCAAGCTCCAGCGCTGTAATACCTCTTCATTTGTCTTCAGCAGCACTTTGCTTAAGCTCAAAAACACTATCTATTTCTAGGGCTGACTAATTTCTGGTGATTTACATTAAGACTATTAAACTTACAGAAGAGACCACTCAGATCTCTTCTGAAAATCTAAGTGGCTACAGTGATACTGTAAAGAAGGGTCAGCAATAAGCAGTGCTAGTGCAGGTTTTGTGTGCTTGCAGAACTACAGCATAAACATGACTAGATGGGGTGCAGTGAAATACCTTTTACCACCCTCAGCAGCTTTTCCAAGTGGTTGTGTTCTTTGCCATTGTATATTACAGCTTCAACAGAGAAGATGAGTTTAGGTTGAATTTGAGAAAATCTGTCCAGCACACCCTAGGGACAAAAAGGAAAATAAGCTTTTTAAAAATTAGATTTACTGCTAGGAAACCTCAGTGAATGCTAAATGCAAACTTCAAGCAAGGAGTAAACACAGGAATTAACAGTTCTGAAAAGACTGCATGGTTTCACTCACAAAAAAAACTCCAAAGTGCAACAGGTTTGTAACAATCTATTTCATGACCCCAAAATGTATCACCCAGTAGTACAGATAAAATCCCCACAGATTGCAGAACGTCATTCACTGAAGGGTCAAGCTCACAAAGCTCTCTAAGCAGGTTAAAAACCACCTGGAGAGTCAGATGTAAACACCTCAGAAAAGGACAAGGCCCTGTGATTGAGCAGGAGTTGGGCACTAATTTACACAAAGGACTCCTGGGTGCACCTGCAGAAGGTGCTCTCCATGCCCTTGGCTTGACAGGGCTCCGCTGCTGGGGGGGCTGCATGGGGGAAAACAAACAGCCCAAAGCAAACACTTGGGGGAGATGCATTTATCATAGGGTGAGGTAGCACTTCCCATGAACTGGCAGCTTTGTTCTGCTGCAACTAACAAAGGAAATTATACCACTGGTTTTTAAGCAGAATACTTACATATTGAATAACATGCATACTACCAGCAAAAGCTACCAGAGCTCTTTTAGAATCTCTGGGGCAGGAGACACTGAAATGCTAAATTTTCAGGTGCTTCCTCCAGCTCATACTGTTTTCAGAAATTTACCACAGCTATCATCCTATTTGAGATTAAAACCCTCCTGGCATTTACTTTTTATCATGTACACTGCATGCAGCAGCCTATGAGAAATGGACCCTTTCGTATTCAACAGCAAGAAGCAAATCTTTTTAATAAAACCACTCAGCACATAGTGATGTTCAAACCTCTATAGTTACATTACTTGAAGCATTAAGAACTACAAGATTACTCAATATTGTAAAATTGTCAGCTAACTGTTCAAGAACAAATCTCTAAAACACATTGCAAAAAAGTCAGACTTAAGTCAGAGGCTTATGGCTCCCAGCATTCTTTATTTTTCTGTTTTCCATTTGCCCTCTACTTTGCAGCCAATGTGAGAAACAAATTACCAAACCATAAGATGAATGCAAAAACATCACAATCAACTGATCTCTGCTAAACTTCTCTTTTCCAGGCTGGGCTGCTCAGAGTAGCAAGAAAGTGTGTTGCAAAATCACAGAAGTCCAGTGCTGACAACTTCCCCACACCATCTCTTCAGGAAAGCTCACTGAACCCCACAGACAAGGTACAGAGATAGGACTAAATATGCAAGTCTCAGCTGAGTATGTTACTTAACAGTTTCTCTCATACCAAAGATCCATTTAATTTTCCTTGTTCACATAAGAAAATACAGTCTCAATGCACTGGCACTCAAATGCATCAAAGTAGTTTAAAACAAAAATCACTAGAATCTGTTTTAGTGAAAGAAGAGCTTTCCAAGAAGCCCTTAGTGTGTAAGTTAAGAAACTCAAAAATGTAGATTTAATCAATACACTACAATACTCTCTAAAGAATAAACTACTTTCTTAGGTATATGGCCATACCTACTCCTTTGTACCTTTTTAAAGAACAGGCCAAGCAGCCCCACACATGTGCTGTATGTATTTATGTATTTGTGTGTACTCATGCTGAGCACAAAGCACACATACCACATTTCCATGCTGCCTGCTGTTTAAAAGTGAAGACCAGTGAGAACTGAGGGCACTCTAACAAAAGAAGCAAATCTGAAGAGAAGTGTGAATCAGAAACAGAAATGACTCCAATACTCAGGGTCTTACTAAACCTGCTAACACATCATTAGATTCATTAGCACTGGCAGGACCAAATCCCCCAGGGCAGCCTGGTATGATACAAAGACAACACAAGCAGATGGAACATGTAATTACTACATTGGAAGTTTAATCCAACCAGATGGCTCAGCAAGGAATCATTTTCACAAAAGGCTCAGGTATAGCAGATACAGCTCATTCAATTCTATACTCCTCAAATCCAGTACTAAAAATGGCACAGGACCCCACAACTGGAGCTGCACTGACTGTGCCAGAGCTCACCAGAAGGTTCCTCCCCTGGTTCTAAGAGTAGAGCTCTTCTGTAAACTCATCTATCCAGCAATTTCTCATGCACAGGCCACAGAGCATCACTTTCCTATTAATACATGGAAATGGATAACAGGGACTAGAGAAAAGAAGCAAAAGCTGCCAAGAGCAGCATTCTGCGTGGGAGGGAGCTCACTGGTTCTCTGACAGCAGACTTCCTGAATGCTTGAAGCCTTTGGATGTATGGCATTCAGAGCCTGCAGTGTGTAGGCAGTTCTGAAAAGTGACATTTCTAAGCTTCACAAAATATATATACATAATTAGACTTGAAATGATGAAAATGCTACACTGTTTCCCAAAACACAAATAGAAAAAATGTCTTCATTTACATTAACAGGACTAATGCAACTGCACAGAAGGAGGAATCTTTTCCTTACAGTGGAAGCCAGTATCTCTGAGGATCTCTGCTGATCTCCCTCAAGATTTTAGGGTTTGAACTCATGCCAACACATGCTGCCAAAGGAGGATAAATGATATTGATGGCACTGCTGCTCTAAGGCTAAGTTTCATTAAAAAAACTATCACAAAAACTCAATAAAGCTGGGCACTGAAAATAACAGCACATCAACATGGACAGAAAACATACTAGTTCTCTGTAATGCAAGCAAAATGAGCAATGTTCCCCCAGATGAGAGATCAAATCAAATTGCAAAGATACTCCATACTGTCATTTTCTGAGCAAGCACAAAGTTGTAGAAGAGACTGATCATTACAGCATGTAATGTTTTTTTTTCATCTTTTTTTTTTCAGAACATGGAATGCTGTCGCCCTCTAGTGCTAATCCAGGGAGCACCATTCCATACCTTTAACTGCCACTGGGGTTAAACGCCGAAACTCAGGGTATTACCTAAAAGTCTTGGCGTTCTGTGTTCTGCAGTGCACAGACAGCACATTTCCCAAATGCTGTCATGTTAACCTTTAGGCAGAAAAAAGGTCCAGCACTCCACTATAGAAGTAATTTGTATCTGCTCATGTGTGCTAAAGACTTTCCAAAGAAAGTTAAATACATTCCCAAAGCTTTCAGGGCACATGTTTGGATGTCACAATAATTTTTACTGTATTTTACACACAACATTTATTTCTGCACTGAAAAGTTTAGCAGGTTAGTGATATTAGCCTGAAATCCATCACCTTGCTGGCAAGCATCCTTCTGAAAAAGGCCAAATGGGGTGGTGTTGAATTTACCCACACAGGAGGCAAAGGATGGGACTACTTAGGGAAAGAAATCAGAATGTGACTAAGCAGCCTGGGGCAAGATTTGGTACAAAGGACCAAGCCTCAGTCAACTCGGTTGAACTGCTGCTCATTTGCACACTTAATATAATAAAAGCTCACCAAGACTATGGAGTCCACCTGAAAATATCTCAAAAGTGAGCAGTTAAAAGTTACTCAAATCACTAGGCTGAAAACCATTACTGATAACTTGAAAGGAAATGTTCGAGCTCGTGTAGCTAAAAAAAAAAATAAAACCAATCCGGAGTACTCAGCTGTGCCAGGAGGTGGCAGCAAGACTAAAGTGAAGAGAATCGATGTGCCACTTGAATTTATCACCCCCACATTTGTCTGAAACACAGCGAGAGCTCTCGTGCACGTGCAATGAGAAGACTCACGTTAATGCCAAAGTCTGGTGACGTGGAGCTCCAGATGGCACCGATACTCGCAGCAGCCAGCATCGCTTCCACGGCATGCACGCTGTTTGGCAGGTAACCTAGGGCAGGGTTGGAGTGGTTAGAGATGGAGAAACACTAAAAACCATCAAATCTTGCAGTAAATACAATACAGACAGTAGACAGATATGAGGAATACAAAATCCTAGACTGAAGCATCATTTGAAGTTCCACACACAACCACAGTGTCCTGCTTTGAAGTCAAATCCATTGCACAGGGAATTAGAAATAAAATCATTTATAAAAATATTTGTATAAGGTTTTTTATGTACAAAGTTTTTCCCAGTTGACAAATGTTCTTGCTTTAAGAATAAGAGGGAAGAACACTGAAAAGAATAACTGGGAGAGAAAGTTTACGGATTGATTAGGGTACCTAGAGACTAAGAACACAGCATGTGCCTAGGAATAGAACAGGTCTGTAGGAACAGCCATTAGAGAAGAAATAAGTATCTATCTGGAAAGAAAGGTTATAAATAGTTCAAAAGCAGAGATTCAGCTTTACAAGGCTAAATATTATCTGGTAGACACTGCCAGAATCTTAAACACAAAACAAGCAAAACCAGTGTCTCAGCTGATAAGGGAATAATACAGTGGGACAAGCCCTGGAACATTCCCACAAAAATGTGGCTCTTCAGGTTTCTCTCGTTAGCTTGCAGCAAGATTCCAAGACTTAAATTCAATTCATTAAGAAATACAGAATAAATTCATGTCAAAGAAGTTATATTTTCAGTGTGCTCAATTTGAGCAACTGTCCAGAAGGTGCTGGGTGGCTGAGATTGACTCTGCACTGATCAGAATCCAACTCAAATAAAAACACACAACTGGGATTCACAAACTACACTGAGTTAGGTTAAAGATCTGGAGTTTCAGATTGCCCTTCAGCAATCAAAATTATGTCCAAGTACTTAAAAAAAAAAGCACAGAACAGGCCTAATCGTAGGACTCTGACATCTAATTAGAATTCAGCATTTGAAAGCAAACTCAATGGGCAGTAAAAAATGCTTTCCACCTGCTTAACAGCAGTGCTGAGCAGGGACAGATCTTGAACTGCAGGTACATCACAAGGCCCTATCAGACAGGAAACACTCACTAGTGGTGCAAGGCATCTCTCAAAGATGCTTATGGATGTATTTTTCAGGACAGGAACCAAGATCACAGATCTTAACAGCAGCTTCTATTACATTAACTTTATCAAGTAGGAAGATGCTGAGCTTGAATTTTGCCAGTTTGTCCACACACCTTGAAAAAATTAATCATTTTCCAATTTGGTATTAAGTTCACAATTAAGTCTTAAATTGAGATTTTTTCCCCCCCCCATGATTAAAAAAAAAAAAAAAAAAAGAAAATCAGTGAAAGCAGTTCCTTAAACCAGCACACCCACTTCAGCAGTAAGCAGCTGTGCTTTTGGGAGTAGTAACTTTGAAAACAGCATTGTGACTTAGGCCCAGCAATTTCTCAAAAACACACAACTGTGAATAAAAGCTTCCTACCATGCTAAGATAAGTTACTCCCTAGAATTGCCTACAGCTTATGGTATTTTGTTCAGTGAAGCTCTTAAGCACATGAAGTGCAGCAAAACCTCATACCCATAAAGGCATTATCTATTTTGCTATTTTCCCCTTGGGGCCAAGGTTTATAACACAGGGTACAGTATCCAAAAATCTTTGTGGTTTTTCTTCTAAAAAAAAATATTCCTCCCTAAGTGATAATTTGAAATATATAAACCAGAAGAGATTTAAATGTCATTGTGTGTGACAGAAGCAGTTCTTTAATTGATGCCAAATATTTCCACTGAGCATTTCTTGGATGGGATCATCAGGGGGCCAGAGTGCAATCCAAACTGAAAGATCTCTCCCCATGCTTTGGACCACTTGATACCTCACCACAGCTTACAAGTTTCAATTCTATTATAAGCAATTCTCCCTTTCACCACTCCTACACAAAAGCCCTTCAGGCAAGAACACAAGTCTCTGCTGATTATCGTGAGCCAGACAATTATATAATTACTTGCATTTGTCAGTTGGCTTTGAGGTGGTGGTTGAGTTTTGAGGATACCAGCCAAAACTGCCCAAAGGTATGAACCATGGACAGCAACTTACTCTGCGTTTCTATATCTTTACCTGATCACACTCAGGCAGCCAAACCTGACCACTGGGATTTCACAGTTGTCTCAATACCAGGTATTAGGACTAAAAATGTATTGCTATTCTGGCTAGAGATGCTTCAAACACAGCAATGTAAAACTTCATATTCTTTCTCTCAACAGCTCCCTGTGACAAAACTCTTAGGAGGACAAGTGGTATCTTAAAAACAATATCTGGACTTTTTAAGAGGCATTTACAGCCTGATCTGCTCAGAACAGCATTTTCTGTCAGTTGCTATTTGCTTAATCTAGCACACACTGAGATTACATTTACATGTGTTCACTTACACTGCAGTGCTTCACCAACAGAATAGGTAAAAAATAGTCTAAAATTTTATATAATCACGCTGAAAACTATGTCAAAAGTCTCATTTCTCAGAGCACTGAGAACACATTCCATGCAAGTATCTAAAAAGCTTTCCTGAAGTAGAACAAATGTGTATCTAGAAACGGGTACCTACATGAAAAAAACAACAATTGAACTGGGACCCTACATCAGACTTTGAGCCTTGAAATAATGCATGAGGAGGAAGGAAACAGGGAGCTGCAACAGAAGTATCTTCTCAGTGGCTTATACTATTGAACTACACCAGCTCTCAGACAGAAGACTCAAAGACCAGACTAGTTTCCCTTTTCAGTGTTAATACAGCATTTCATACTCCTGCAGGACTTCAAAGTGGCCATCCTACCTAACATTACTGTGGCCTGAGACTATTAGTAACACACTAATCTCCTTACAAAGCTAGCTTTAAAACCCACGTAAGCAACTAGGGCTAATACAGTTACTATAGATAAAATACCAGCTTTAAACAAAGGAACTCATTGATGTTTTGTTGAGGATGTTTTTGTGTGAACACATGGGGAAGATTAAATTGGTTTTAACTGCTGGCTTGTAATAGAGCAATGCTGGCTACAGGGATATAATAGAATCAACATATCCAGAGATGAGAAGTATACACCCAGTTTTATTTTATTCCTATTTTAGTCATTATCATCTGCCAAACAGATGGTCAGGGGGAGACCAGGAGTACCTCACGTGTGGATCTGTGCAGCTTGCATTAGATGTTGTGTGTCTCTTCCAACTGTTCAAGCATCCCTGAGTACTGCAAGACATCTTTAGAGAAAGAAATATGTTTCACTACACATCTTCTTCAGTTTTGTTTACTATTAAGTGCTATCTCCTTAATGACGAAAAGGGAGGACAAGGATGAAATCAAGCTGGAAAAGTGCTGACCCAGCTGCCTCTCCACCCACACTCACTCACCTCCAACTTTAACATACTATTACTATCATGATGCAATCACAAATTGTATTGAACCAACTAGGGGATATGTTAAGGATAATGAAAAGTTGTTGTTGTCTTAAAGGCAGTAAAGCATGGGCATGAAATCCACAGGAAAACACCATTAAAAGTCTCATGTGTTATTCTAATAGCTTAAGATTTTAAGATAAAGTGTCAGCAAAGGGCATCAGAACCTGACAGGCTGGCTAGGTGTTAGGCAGCTGGAATAAAATAATAGAGTATCTCCCTTCTAGTTAAAAGCTGATTTTTCAGAAGCAGTAGAATCATGTCCTGTGTTACTGCTATTATGAGCCACATGAAGAATCATCCTTCCCTCTGCCATCTGCTATAAACTTTGGGACAAGTTAGGTCCCAGTGTATTTTGGCAAGTTTCAGTGAACCTGATCTTTGATACCACAAGTGGGTGTAGGACTCAAACTTTCCCACCCAATACCTAACATGCCTTCCCCAACTCCCTTCAGGAAGCCTCAGCCTCTGACTGCAATGTTACAGTTCAGCTCTGCCAAGGACTGCCAGCATGCTCTGGCAGAGGAGAGAAACATAGGGAAGAAATGTGTCTCTCTCTAGATAATGGGATTTCTTAGACAGAGAAGCTCTCCCTAGATATGGGCTCCTGCCCAAGGCAAAGCAATCTGTCAGTCAGGAGCAGAGGACTAAGGGCACCAGGGGAAGGGAAGGAACAGGAACTGCACAACAGCTCAGCTGATACAGACTCCTCTGACTGAGGATTTCAAGAAAAAGACTCTCCACAGCCAAGGCTGGATGGCAGAGGGGGAAAATGCAGAATGCAAAAAATTGCCAGAAGCCCCCCCCACACTAATCAACTCCATATTTAACAAGCTGTACCTGAGCCCAAAACCACACTGTGATTTTAAGGAAAGAGGCTGCCTAGATTCATTAATCTCCTTTGTTATCAAAAGTACAGGGCTTTGTAAGGACTCCAAGTACAGTGCCAGCCTTATTCCACATGCCAACTGTACCTGCTCATAAAGATGTGCTTAAGCTATTGAAATATTCAAGGGGCCCCACACCACACAGATCCCTGGTCCCTGCAGAAAGGACTCAGCTGTGCAGGTGCCACACAGGAAACTTTCTCTGAAAATGCACAAAAAGGCCAAGGGAAAAAAAAGAGCTGCAACTCAGTCAAATGATGGGAGCTTAACTCTAGAGACTCAGGGAATAAGGATTCAAACCATATTTCTCCTTGTATTTTCAATGTATTTCTTTCCTTTTCTATTTGTTTTGGTGATGTGGTGTTTTTCTTTCAATAGTAGTAACACCATCAAATAGCCAGAGACTGCAATTGGTGCCTCCTCTTGAAATCACTAAAAACCCTTCCAAGGCTTCCCATGGGAAGTCATGTACGTTATGACATACATTTTCTCTCCCAAGCACAGAACCAAGTGCACAGTTAAAATCCTGACACTAACAATGAATTTCCAAAAGGAATTTTGAATCCCAACCTCTGCAGGCATGTGAAACACCTGCCTAAGTAAAAACAAGCACTATCCAAAAAAATGTATTATTAAAATAGTACATTTTCAAGTATCAACTATTCCTTTTAATTTAAATAAGAGGTAAGCCAGATGCCAAAACAAACAAGATTCAAAAGTCAGCCAGCCTCCAGTTATCATATACAAGACAGTAACTAAAAGGAACTGCTAATAAAATCATAATAATAGCATTATTTAGCAGCACAGGCTACAGCTTTATTTCCAAGAGCATGGTTTCTCCAGCTATAGAGTACATTCTGTTGCCCCTCAACAACTGGTCAGATACGAACATGACAGTGTTAAGACTGAAAAGAGACAAAATTAGAGCATCTTAACTTAGCCTTCACTCAGACCAGCCTTCCCAGCTACACTGGATGGTTCATACCCAATTAAGGATTTAGCTCTAATTCTGTGTTAAAACCCAAGCCAGCAGCTGTGATGAGAAATGCTTGGTTACCAATTCCAGGGAATACCCAGACCATATGCATGAAATGAGCTCTACTGAGTTTTTTTACAATTTCATGTCATATGTGTAGGTTTAAAAACATACACTTCTGGTTTTCAAGATAGAGGTTCAAGTTTCTAACATGCACAAAACAAACCAACAGTTTCAGCACTTGGGATTTGCATCACATAAGAATTTACACATACTTAGGAAGATGGCCAAGTATTGCTCAAAAACATTGATTCCAGTAGTACAACGGATACGCACACCAGAACTTCCAGATAGGAATCAAGGAGCTTCAAGGATACTGCAGTTCTGACTTGCACCACACTGACAAAACTGAAGAGTTAGAGTACACAAAGTAGAGATAAAGCAGCTCAGCTGGAAGATCAAAGCCAGCAACTTAGAAATAAATGAACTGAGAGCACCTTGAGTAACTCCCTTCCATGCCTGGACTGCATAAGCCATTCACAAAACAAAAAACCTATTTCTGTAGAAAGAAACTACATCAGCCTTATGACTACAGAATATCCAGTGAGATCCTGAAAGGTTCACGGGGCTCTAACTACTGATCCACACTGCTATGACTTGAAAAGTCACTGCCCATCAGCTGCTCAATAACACCCTTCTGGAAGAGACTCCTCCCCAGGGCAGTGGGAGAGGGAAGGACAAGTCCACTCCTCAAGACCTGCAGTTCACTGAGCACCAGATCACCCGGGGCTGTGGGGTCAGGAATTGCCAGCTGGCACCAGAGCAACCAACCTGGGACCATCATGTCCCAGACTGTCCCTGTGTGAATCTGCCAGACCTTGGGAGTCAAGGCTCAGCCAGATGCAAAGTTTCCATCACTTCTGCTTTCACACAGTGTTTATGAAGTAGACCTCAGTGAAGGTTTGAACAAGGTGTTTTCCTTCCTCCTCCAGCACTAGAAAACCTGCAGGCTAATCCAGGTTTCTCCCCTCTAGAAGTATGTTTCCTACAAATGAAATACAGTTCCATAAGAGCCTTTTCTTTAGAAGGTTTCTGGAAAATAGCATCTCACATTCATGTTTCTATAACTTGACTACTCATATTTAAAAAAAAATTCTACCTCCTGTCATTTAGAAGACACTACTCACCAACAACTCTGTCTCCTGCTTTTATTCCCATCTTCCTCATGGCTGCAGCATACAAAGCTACAGCTTGTCTCAGTTCTTCATAAGTAACTTTCAAGATTTCTTCTCTGCCTTCCCCTGAGGAAAGAAAATTAAAACCACCAGTCAGAAATTAAGCATTGCAACGTAAGTAGAGTCTAGTACAACTAATTCTGGAAAAATACAAAGCAATTTCAAGAGAAGAGTTTCCACTAGTATTTATACTTTTTCCTTGTTAAGTTTCTCCTGTACTGTAGCAAACTTTCCTTTTTAATGGGAATCAAGTATTAATCAGTGGCATTCATTTTAAAGGTAAAAGGACATTTCTAAAAACAGATACATCTGCAAAAACACAAAATATTCACTGGAGAAAGGTGTATCCTCAAAGGGCATTCATGATGGAAATGGCTTAGTGAGTGCAATTTAACATGGAAAACTTCATTTTTCCCTTTTTCCTCAGTTTTCTCATCAGCTTGAGGAAGCAGAATCAAGCTGCCAAGTTTAGGTTATATTACAGTGTCACTAATTAAAAAATCATGCACATACAAGCCTGACTTTCAATATGCTTCTTTAAACACCTGTCATTGTCAACATAGCACAAAGTAAACAAACTAACCTGGACTCCACCTCTGAAAGGATCTGTAGGGTGTTCTCACTTTTGTCAGATATTACACAAGCTGTTAATAAATCACTTGTGAAACAAAATTAACAAATCTAAATGTTATGAAAGGGTAAATTCATAACCTTAAAGGTCCCTTCCTGTCCTTCTCCTCAATGTGACTCCTGCATACAATTCAGCCTGTCCTGTTTCCAATGCCCAGGACTTCTTATGAAAACACATATGCCAAGGATGCCACAAGAGGTGAGCTGCATACCCTGGTACTCAGTCTGTGCAGAACAGCTGCTATCAGTCTGACTGCCTTAGGCAGGGAACAGTATTTTTGAATGTTTTGCCTTCCTAGACTTTCATACCAATAAATCTGGACTTATAGAGCAAGAGAGCAGGTCATGATGCAAAACAACAGAAGTCCATGCAACAGAAACTGAGCAGGCATTGCCAACAGTCTGTGTTCCCACAGAACAACAGGAAATGGGATGCTGATCTTGCTCCATGATTAAGGCCCCAGGAAAAGAGAATCACAAAAATGATTCACCATGGGAGCCAGAAGCAAGTGAAATTATTTAGGAAAGTTACATTTACATGCCTGTGCTCCAGCACACCCATACTGCTCCCACAGACTCATCCCCAGTGAGCACATAAACCTGGCCCAGGTCCCCAGACCACCACTCTGACTGAGCAGCATGGGGTTAACAAAAAATACTCTGACTTAAGAGGTCTTAAGAAGATTAAGCACAGCAGGTCATGAAAGAAATGCAGGTGGACGTCTGTTCACCACAGAGGAGCCAGTGTACTCACTTCAGCACAGATATAATAATCAGTTAGAAAATATAGCTCCTTTTGATGTCATCACCTGTGATTATGTGTGACAAAGCAGTGAGCCTCCAGTACAACGCATGACTTCCAACAAGAAGCAAGATCTACAGGGACAATGTAACCACATGTCAAACCAAGTAACTCACTAAAATGGTAATACTCCCTTCAATAACTTGAAGTGACAATATTTAACTCCACTTCTTCCTCAAGCTGAATGTTTAGCTTTTAACTTAACCAAATCAATCACACCAATTCTACATATATTTAGAGTCAACATACTAATCAATGTTCAGCTTCCAGGTGCTCCCCAAGATGTACTTAACGACATTGATTTTTTTCCCTCCATTAAATACAAAAGAAGCTTTTCTCATGATCTCAAACTCTGAAAGCAATAGTCCATCCCTTTGAAGCCAGCTTCCTGTTACAAGCCTCTCTTCTATCAGATTTCACCAAATCAATGCTTATTACACCCAAACTGGGCCAGACTTCCCCACTCCCTCTGAATTGGTAGTTGATTATATATATATGCATGATCAGAGAGTTCTCTTTCAACACCTCTATGCAGTAAAATGAAACTGAGTATTTCTTCTGCAGCAAACTTAGAGAAGGTGATATTGATGGTTCACCTTGTTTTTAAACTTTTACTATCAGAAGAGTAACATATATGTTGTAAAACAGATCTCTATATATCTGATACCAGAAACTAAGATTTTTAACACCTACACAATCAGTCTATAGTTTTGCATTTCTTCCTCTGCTAAGGAGCTGCAAGTCTTCATTGCTCATTGTTAAACTACTAAGAACCACCACTGCTTGGTCAGTCTCATGATAAGGATTAGGTCCAGCAAAGGGGAAGCTCAGAATACAGTTCCCTTAGGAAGCATTCACACACCTGCACAGAAGATAATCCCATCCAACAGATTAGAAGCAGTTTTTAAAGTTACCAAAGTCAGCAGAGAAAAAAGTCCCTTCTCTGTATCTCAACATTACCATCCTTATGGCTATACACAGATTTTAGTGTAACAAAAAATTAAGATTGAGCTTTAGTTTTCCAGACAACTGAAACTTCAACTGTCCTGTATGCATAAAACTGTCCTTTCTGTATTGTCAGAATCAGAGTTAATTCATACCTACACTCCATGAAGTCCTTTGTACTCCTAAAATAAAAAGCATAGGAAGAGGGTGGGAAGGACAATACCAAGCAACAGTGCCAAAATACTTCCTGAAGGCAAGTGTTAGGCAAGACTTTGACAAATGTGAAATAATATCTCAAATACTCAGTGTTGCTAAACACAGAAGGGCTCCCACTACCTTCATGCAATTGAGCCTATTCTAAGAAAACTTCATTTTGTTTACCAAGGACTTTCCAGAACTATCTGTATTCCCAGAGCATGTTTCAGTGGGTTTTTTTGCAGAGCTGTGTCACAGATTGTGCAGAGTTACTGACTTCATTACCCTTTTTTTTCCTCCTCACCCAAACAAGTTTATTTCAAGGTTTCATCAGAGCCCTTTCTCAAGGCCTAGTCCTGTGAATAAATATAAACCATGAATTTTCTTACTTGCTGCATACAATGCAATCTTGTCATTGTCCTTGTGCTTCAGAAGATTCTCTGCATAGTTCAGACGGCTGCCCTTAAACCATTCTGGAACATCCGCAATGCTTTTGGATGTATCAACCACCTGGAAAAAATACATAATACATTCCTGAAAAACTAACGCAAAGGTCTTTTTGAGAGAAATCAGCTAATTAATTCCAAGCTCTTTTTCAACTGCATTGGGCAAGAATCATTTCTCCCAGCTTACAGACAGCAAACAGACACTGAATCCTGTAATCACTGGGCTAGAAAGATTAATTATTTGTCAACAGTCACAAGCAAATACGTCATTACAACAAAACTAGAAGAAGTTTCTTGCTGACAGTTCTACCTTTGGACCAGCTTTCAATACACAAGCAAAACAAACCACTGTGACAACATCCAGACCACAAGGCACAGGCAAACCACAGCGACCACTGGGGTTTAACCTCTGGGAACACCCCAAACAGGCTGAGCTGCAGTTTATTGAAACTCTCTCACAGGACAATCTCCAGTCTCCCAGGAAACTGAGCACCCACTCTTCCCCAGAATGAGTCACAGGTTACAGAGACCAACATCAGGAACTCAGACAATGGTAACTCAAAATAATAAACTGTATAGTCAAACATAACTGAAAAATGACAACTTCTTATTACAATTGCCCTTTTTTTTTTTTAGAATTAAGAGGGTCCAACAACCTAGTAAACCCATGTGAAGTTTAACTCCCCATTTAGGGCTAAGACATGCAAAGAACTGAAAAGTGCAATGAAAAGTCATCAAAAATAAATTCAAATTAAGTAACTCCCCCATCTTGAACTAATTAAGCCTCAAAGTATTAGACTGTGCCTTGATAATGGTGATAGGTAGAGAGCCTCTTAGCATTAGTCTCAAAGGTCTAAATTCCTTCCAAAATGCCCCACTGCTTAGCAATTCAACTGCTCAGCAGCACATGTACTTATAAATCTTTAAAAAGAAACTATTTTAGAGTTGTGTTTTTGAAAGCTTCATTTTATACCCTCAGGTTCTCTCCTGGATTGCATATACATTATAGAAACAACATTCCTTCAGACCAAGTGAAAGGCTCTTCTGAGAGCCAGGCAGAGCTCAAAATACCTCCCATTCCAGAAAACCTAATGGTTTTATGCTTTGAGACAGGCAGTGTATGTGTTGCTGGAGGCAATCCTAAAATTAATTTAAAAGTCAAGTTCAAGCTCATGTGGAAGTGCTCCACTGCATTACTTTATTTCAAATGTATTTTCTAAAAATGGGAACTCGCATAGACTTTCTTGGTCCTACCAAATAGGAAGAATTAACATTTACATTTTATCAACTCAGACTGCAGAAATTTTTTTTATACCAACATGTATTACTGCAGTAATTAGAAGCTGCTCTTAGATCTGACTCATTTCTGACTTCCTTAGCTTGAAGAAAACAAGCAGAATATTTTCAACATTTTCCAGGACAAGATCCAATATAATTGTTTTTTCCTGAAGTGGAAAAAAAATCCTTCAAAGATCTTCACTGCACAAGGTGCTGACATCATTTAATGCCCTGTACTTTCTCCCCAGGTAACACATGACTCTTAGTCAACATCAGGCTCTTTGGTAGTGGTACTACTTTATACAACCAACCTGATCTCCTGCTTAGAGGCCCCTCCGCAGGGCCAACAGCTGTCAGGTGCTTCTCATAGCAAAAATAAAATAGCCTCTACATTCCTCATTTAAAAATCAGCTCCTTCTGACTGGACAGACGAATGCCAAAGTTGCCACGCCAGTGTAGCTGTGCACACTGCAAGTAGCCACATTGTTTTCACAAGTGACTCGGACATCAATTGCTACAGAGTGGCATCAGCATGTCCACACCAAATATTTCAACTTAGTAAAGGTTTTAAGTAAAACAAAGGCTGCTCATATGTACACAATGTAAACATTTTATTTTTCTTTGAGTGACCTGTGAAAGTAGAAACTGTTTCACTGGCTGGCAACAAAGGAGTCCACTT
The DNA here is from genome assembly GCA_013399695.1 of Formicarius rufipectus. Classification (NCBI taxonomy): domain Eukaryota; kingdom Metazoa; phylum Chordata; class Aves; order Passeriformes; family Formicariidae; genus Formicarius; species Formicarius rufipectus. The sequence continues at coordinate 4,853,590 of VXAU01000197.1, forward strand.
TGATTTGTGAAAAACTGTATTTACCTTAAAGCATAATGCTTACTTTCAACAGCCAGCCAGGACCAAGCTGTTCAAATCAAGCTTCTCAGCTGTTTAGCTACCAGCGACCAGCTCAATTACTGTGACCTGCCTTTCCTCCTGACACACAACAGAACCAGACCAATGACAAGGACTAACAGCAAGTCAGCAAAGTTGGAGTCAAGCCTTAAGATGATACTGAGGGAAAGAGACAGCAACATCCATAACAAGTGCCTCAGTATCTTCTGCATGCCCTATCATCTCCCCCTGCCTCAAGACATGACATTACAGCAACACTACACCACAGGCTCACAAGCTGGACAACTCCTTCTGGCTACTCATGCTCAAGAAACATCTGTTTTTAGGGCACCATGTCTTGCTTCAGTTCACCAGCCATTGTTGGCATTTGGAGGGACTAAATTCCAGGAGTGCCAGTGCTGTAAGGCAAGAGAACAAGTGTTACTGTCCAGCTTGCTCAGTACAGATACAGGTGCTAACCAGCTCTTCTGAACTGCTTGCTCAAGACAACTGGAGTTCATGTGGAAATTTAGACTAGACTTGCTAGCAGCACAGAATATGCAGAGAAAACAGACAGTACCCAAATTCAACCTGACAAGATTTTGAGCTAAAGATCAAGTGTCTACAGTCTTCAGGCTACATACTTCAAAGCAGGCTATATCTTCATGAATTCATTCTTCTGAAGGATGAGTCACAATAAGACACCTGAGCAATCACTTTCTTCACAGGAGGAACCACCTGATCAATGCTATCAGTGAAGATATTCATAAAGCTGAAGTCAAAAGAAACTTCCTAGTCCCCTTTGCAGGGCTGCCAGTTCTCTGAAGGTTCTAGGAACAGATAGACACCAGGGATTAAGATACAATTCCAGTCCTCCCTACTAAGTCCCAGGAATGTACCACTGCATCAAACTTTTGAAGTAATCAATCCATCATCTTCCTCAGATAGAAAACTACAGGGTGATGTTGATATCCCACACCAGGAGTGTACAAGTGCTTCAGCTTTGCCCTCCATTTGCAAGAGCTTCAGAGTCACCTTTATTCCAAGGTAACTGTGGCACAGTCTGGTATTCCACCCATGACTGTGTTCAACCACTATGATTCCCTCAGAGATACTTCAAGCCTACACCTGATTGCAGAGCTTCCAAAACCAGTTCTACAAAGCCAGAGAGTAACAGGTGTGCTTATCAGGTGAGCTGACTCAGAGAAGTTAAACATGAGCTTGACAGCATGCCAGCATTTACAAAACCAAGATGATATTCTACAGGCATGACCCTACAGCATAGGGCAGGGTATTGGTAGATTCCTCACAAGCAGCCAGCAATGGCAACGTGTGCCAGAGCACATGACCACAAGGACACTACAGTAGAACTGCTTAGGACAATAAAACTTGAGGATTTCACTGCCATAAAGTGTACCAGCAACAGAACACCACCATCACCACACAAGGAAATTCAGGACCACACACATGAGAGACTGTTCGTATCTCTTGCGAGAGTTCTAGAAGAGGTCAAAAGACTGATTGTAAAACCAGTTTATTTCCCGTTTCTGTTGCACTTACTGCAAGATAAACACTGAACTTACCTCATCATACAGGTGAGAGCATACAATGTTACTGTACTTCCAGAATTCTGCCCAGAAGTCTGAGTAGGATTCCACTGACCACTGGTATAAGTCATCATAGTTGGCTGGAAGTAATAGATATGTGTTAGCATTATGCAGATAATAACAGGAATTTAGATGAACTACAATTAGGCATATCCAGATAAAGAAAATCTGTGGCTAAAACAAGCAGGAAGACAAATCTGACTACACATAGATGATTTCTGCTCAGGGCAAGACACTATAGCATCAGAGACAGTATACTTGAACCTGAACACATGGCATCACTTTACTTGACTGTTCCAAGCCATTTGCCACCACAGCAACAGAAACCTTTTCCAGTAACTTTGAGCAAAGTCTCCCCCTCCATCAGTGCAAATGAAGATCAAACAGACTGCTTCCTGACACTTTCATTTCCTATCATATCAACATGTTCACACAGTAAAAGATAAAAAAGGCTTCCTGAGAAGGGACATTTGCTGCAGGGTTCTAGTCTGGGACCAAAGACCTCTCCAACAGCTCGATGACATGGAGATTAGATGCACTTGTAATCAAACTGTGGTGTCAACAGGACTGTTAGAGGAAGCATGCCTCACTTTCAGTGAATATGGGGTCTGACAGACTGCAGTTTACCCTTTCAGGCTGAAACAGCATGAATGAAATGAAACCAGATGTTACTAACAAGATAGTAAACTATGACCTGGCATTAAACTGCTCATTTCCATGTTAAAGTCTCACATGATTGAGAAATGAAGTAACCTGAGGAATGCATAAAAACCCCACCAACTCAGACTAAATACTGAAATCCAGCATGTAAAACAGTTCTAGGTATGAATAACTGAATCAGATTCCTCATCACCAGCTTGAAAGTGACATTCCCTCATCATGTCCATGCTGCATGAAGCTGTGCCAACAACCAATTAAATACAAATCTCTGCTATCAGTGACAGTAAGTTTCCTGCTCTGCCAACTGTGTTTCCTATGTTTTCAGTTGAACTACTCAAAGGCATTTTTACCAATTAGCTTTGGTTTGTCATCCTGCTATCCAGTCAATTGTTTCCAAAGTCATCTTTGTAGCCTCTTCCTATCAAGAGGAGATCTTCCAGCTTTATAAGAGAAAAATATTCAGAGCTACCTCTGCACAGTTACACTTGGCCACTACAGCAGTTTCCCCACCCTGTCTCTTCCACATTTTATTCCACCTAACCCTTTCCATTAGGTATGGATATTACAGGTACAGACAAAGGCAAAGACTCTTCTCCATAAGCCAGATTTTGCCTACATATTCCCTCAATCCCAGATTCCTACATACCCTTTTTATACTTCACCCAAGTTACTATCGTATACATCACACATCAACTGTGGGGAGGTAAGACTTTACCCAATGAGACTGTTTCCATCTCCTCCTTCAAAAACCAACTGCACCACATGGTCCAAATAACTTGATAAATGCAAAAAGCTTCAAGTCACTGCTAATTTGGTCCCTCACATTATGAGCAGTTTGTTCTGTCTTGTCTATACAGTTTGTTCCAAATAAGCATCAGCACCCAAGTCCTTCAGGACACAGGCCTGTTACAAAGTTTAATTGCCAGGTATCTTGTTACTACATTTTCAGGGCCAGGCAGAGCCATGCTACTTAAAGGACTCTATTGCCCTTAGCTCACCTCAGAGAGTCCACATCTTAATGTTACAAAAAGCATCCGTTCTTTGTTTTTGAATAGCACTCAGGCCAGTGAGCACCAGCACAAGCCTAATTGAAGCTGACAAAGGTTTCTCTATATGCACAGGAATCCACTTTCCAATGGAGAAAGGCACTTCAAAGTGGCATGAAAAGAGTTCTAGTTGTTTCAGTCATAAACACAGGCAACCCATCTGAAACTGCATCCACTCTTGATCATATGAGCACCAGTTACATCACATTTCCCTCAGGAGCTGACTAAAACCCTGTAGTATCTTGCTTCCTATCAGCATGGGAGTTAGGCACTATACATTTGCCTTCCAATAGGAAATAACCAGTAGTCAAAATAGTGACCTGGTTTCCCTACCTAGTAATCAAGGTGAGGAACTGTTTTGTAGACATGAACTGCTGGAGGCACCATGTACACTGCTACCACTCCATTTCTGCCTATACCACTGACACGGATGACAAACTTTCAGACCACTTATCACAACTATTCCCTTCATTCCCCATCATACAAGCAATCACAGGAAAGCAACCTGGTCCCCAAGCGCTTTAGGAGAAGAGACTGCATAAAACAAACTAGTCAGAAGTGGAGGGTTTGAGCACCACATGCACTGAAGTTCACCTGGTCCATGATGTGGCTGAGCCCACAGAACCAGAACCACTGACACCCTGGAGATGTAACTTACAGTCGGCAGGCACTAAAAAGCCAACATTCTGGGTTGAAAACAACCCTAGAGGTCCAACTCCTGCTCAAAGCAGGGCTCATTTCAAATACGAGTCAAAGAACCACAAACCTATTCACAGCAACACAGGTATTTCTGAAAAAGCACAAAGCAGAGCCTGCAGTTCGAGAGCTTTGCCAGATGGATACCAACTTGCACCACTTAAGGAGCTTATGCATCACCTTTCAGCTCCCAGAACACCTGAATATTACAAAGACATACCCTCCATAATCAAAGATGAGCACGGCCCGTGTGGTTAAAGCATCCCAGCGATGCTCACAGCACCCTCACAGCCATGGCGGCAGCGATCCCGCCCTCTCCCATCCCTTCCCAACGCCGAGTCAGCCCCGCGCCGCTCCCGGCCTCAGGGACAGCGGGAGCCACCACCGCAGGGAGCGCTGCCCGGGCCGACATCCAGCCGCAGATAAGGCTGTTTGCCTTCCCCAGCAGCGCGTACCTTCACACTCAGCGGATGCTGCTCCGGAGGCCTCTGGCTGAGACTCCGGCAGAGCATCCCGCCCGCTCCCTGGACCAGTGTCCCTCCTGCCCCGGGAAGGAACACCCAAGGGAACCGAGACCTGAGGGGCAGGCGGATAGCCCCTCAGCCCTACGGTGAGGCCAGTCTGGGGAAGGCAAAGCCCCTCCGGCCCCGAGCAGCGCCCGCCCGCCCCGGCGCTCACCCAGGCGGAGCCCGCAGCTGCTGGCCACGGCGGCGCGGAACCGGTCCATGTGGGTGTTGCGCTTCGTGTCCGGCTCCCACATCACCTGCGACTCCATAATCTCGGGCTCGCGGGACATGGCTGCGGCGGCAGAGGAGCAAGGTGAGCACCGTCCGTGCCGCAGGGCGTCGGTAACAGCAGCACCAACACGAGCACCGCCTCCCCCCGGCGCTGACTGTGGGCCCTCCTCTGCGCGCACGCCTTTAAGGAGTCGATGAGCGCATCGCTCCGTAACCTTCCGCCGCGGGGAAAAAAGAGTGCGGGGCGGTGAGCCCCGCCCC
>VXAU01000197.1:4866424-4894141 GCA_013399695.1 Formicarius rufipectus
TCTGCCCCCGACCTGTGCCGTTCCACTGCCCCGACCTGTGCTGTTCTACTGCCCCCAACCTGTGCCTTTCTCTGCCCCCGACCTGTGCCTTTCTCTGCTCCCGCTTCCCTCAGGCCGTAGGAAGAAATAATAAATACTGTTAAATTGAGTCAAGAGTACTCTGGAGACATTTCCGTGTGTGGTGTTGGGGACGTCTCTCAGTTCCTCGATAAAACTAATTCCCTGGATTGCTTTACCGTCTGCTGGTAACTGTATTTTCTCTAAACTTCAGAACAACGGAAAAGTCTGTGCATTTTTAAATGCTGTCAACATATACATTTACATGCAAAATACCTCCATTAAGGATAATTCTAATGCAGAAATTTAGAATTCACAAAGTTAAAATTACAGAATTACGTTTTTTTTCCCTTGGGGACTACAAAATAACCTGTAATTCTTGCTTAATGGATTATAATTCTACTCACAACTAGTAAGTCTCAAAGTATGTTTTTAGGAATTGAGGATTTTTTTAATTTTCAATTTTATTTCTCAGTTTTTCTCAAGGTTGACAGAGAGGTTTGTGAATGGGGTGGATGTATTAATGGACACATTCTGGAGAATATGGACTGATTTGTTAGATGTTCTTGGAATTGATGGTAAGTGTGATGCCTGTTCACCCTTGAACTGTCTCAGCTTGTGTCAGTGTTTACAAGCAGATGGGAAAATACTTACATTTTATCATGCTGCATTAAACATCCATGGGTGGTGTCTCTTACCTGCTTACATAACTTTGATTTTGCTATGAGTGCCTTCAAACAAGAAGGCTGAACTCAACCATTCCATTTCGCTATGTGCATCTACAGGATGTCTATAAAATGAGTTACAAGTCATGGCTGATTTCTTGGTATCTTCATTAAATGGATTCACATGGCCAGGAATGGTGCAGGGAAACCAAGGAGGACTAGAGGAAGAAAAGATAAATTGAGAGCCCTTAGAATACCACTTTTACAAAGCTGTATCTGTAGCTTCAGTATGAACTTTGACCTCAGGTTCTACAGTGGTTTGTCTTTAAAGAACCTAAAGGAATTAATTCATTTGCATCACTGGAGCTGAGCAGTGGTTTCAAGACGGTCCATCCAGAAATGGATGAACCAGCTTTACCTCTGACTTCAGAAAACACAGCCATGACCCCACTGCTGTGGGGGACTGACCCTTTGGAGCTGTGCTTGCTTTTTCCCCCGTACCACTGCAGCCTGCCCTCATTAACATTCCGCACATTTTCCTTTGTTTTCCAGCTTCCAACCTGACTCATTATTTCAGCCCAGCAGCAATTGCCAACAACCCGACCCGCGCTCTCCTGCTGATCGGTGCCATTTTACTCGCCTATTGGTTTTTATCCCTCTTCCTTGGATTCTTCTTCTATCTCCTGCACATGCTGTTTGGTCGCTTCTTCTGGATTGCGAGGGTGGCCCTGTTCACCCTGTCGTGCGTGTACATCCTCCAGAAGTACGAGGGCGACCCGGAACACGCCGTCCTGCCGCTCTGCTTCGTGGTGGCCGTTTACTTCATGACAGGGCCAGTTGGATTTTACTGGAGAAGAAACAGCAACAGCAGCCTGGAGGAGAAGGTGGACCACCTGGATAGTCAGATCAGACTGCTGAACATCCGCCTTTCCAGGGTGATTGAGAACCTGGACAGGAGCAGTGAGCAATGAGCCGACCCCTGCAGACCACTGTACACCAGCTCCAGAAAATTCCTAAGCACTGTCTCATTTGAAGTTACAAAGCAACAAAAAACGTCACATGGTAAAAAGTGTGCAAAGTTATAACTTTTCATCATGTGTGAGACTAATTTATCTAGATTATACACTCAGCCATTAAACTCGTAGGAGAAAGAAAAACATTTACAAAATTCAGCTGTATATTCAGAGTTTTATCCAGTACTAGAATTTTCTCAGTAGATAAACGCTTACTTTTACAAGCATTTAAAAACATCTTTTGTAAGGTTTTTATAAAAGCAAATTGAGTAGTCTTTCAAACACTGAAATTGAGCTAAACATATGCAAATTTGACACTTTAAAAGTTAAAAAGAAAAAAAAAAAAACTCAAGCTACCAAGCACTTCCATTGAGAAGTATCTGCTGTGGGTCCACATTTTTTTTTCAAAGTTGTGAATGTTTTTGTGTTTTTGTTGGCTTATTTCATTGCCTTGAAGTTGCCTTTCATAGAGTATCAGATGAGGAATTTTCTGGTATCCAGGCCAAAAAATTCACACCATAGCTTTTAATAGGAAGTGGGGAATGAGAGAGAAGGAAGATTTGAAGTCCTAAAATGCCAGTCCAATGGGAGGAATTGAGAAATGCACGTGTGGCATTTTTACATTACATTTCATCTCGAGACCTTTAATTTGGTGTCTGAAAGGAAATGTGGTTTAATGAATTGGCACAGAGGGAAGAGACATAGCGTGACAAATTGTAATTCATATTTGATCTGCACAGCGAAGCATTTTCCAAGCATAAATGCATAGACTAAAACATGATTTTTAATCTCAGGACCCACGTAGTTTCTCAAAAAAGGCAGCAGTTAAAACACGTGCAAATGTATTGTTGCTTAAAGCTTTCTCAGGACCAATAAGCGGCAATAAATTATCTTCAGGAAGATCTGGATTTTTTTCTAAAATCGTAATAGTTTTATAGGAGCTTTTTGCTTGAAGTCTGTGTCCTCATTAGGTTTTGGAGAAGGTGAGTCACCTTATGAGGAGGGTGTAGGAAACAGTTCTATTTCAAAGCAGTGGAGCTTTGAAGCAATTTTATTTTGCAGGATTGCTGTGTTTGTAACTTAAAACTCACTGACTTGGTAGAATATCACTGGCTGTGAACGATTTGCTGAAATGCAGTGAAACAAAGGTAACCTCAGGGAAGGAAGTCTGGAATGTGGTTTAGCCTGGGAACAACAGCATTCAAGGATAGAGATGTGGGGAGGGAGGGGAAGCATTGACCACTAGTGGTGAGCACAGTACTGGTACCAGGCGAGGTGGAATGGACCATGGGTGAAGCACTCAGTGTTCCAGAGGGTCTAAACAATTACTTAAAAAAAAAAAAATGCAACAAAAATTGGACTGTGATAGGGCCTGTCTACAGAGGAAGGGAACAAGTAGGAGGAGGTTTTCCTCTACTGTGAGTGCCAGTAGGATGGGCCAGGGCAGCTGAGCACAGCTTGGCCTTTGGCCTCTTACTCCATTGGGTAGAGCTTTTGCTGGATGTGATGCTTAACTGAATGTAACTGTTGGGCAGATTTATTTCTCTCTTTATGCTGAAGTTTAATGTTCTTAGAATGTCTGTTACTTGCCTAACCTCTTTGGGTCTTTGTGACATTTACATGAGGGGTTATTTTTTAAATCCATGTTAATGGCCTTTACTCCAAACAGTGATCACTTGAGTTCAACATGGTTGAAATTCATATGCACTTGGCACGGTTGGGATCCATTTTAATTTTTTTAATGACACCTGTAAATCCCCCTGCACACCACTTATTGAGAGAAACACATTTAGAGTTGTAAAATAACTGGTTTTCACAACTTAAAATCATTCCTGTGAACAGATGAGGACTATGGCAACAAATAGTCCACTTTGTGAAGCTGAAAATGTAAAATACAGTGTATTCCTTTTTCCAGCTCATTCTCCATACTATCACAGAGTCTTCCTTGTAAACTAGTTTTGCCTACTGTTGTGCACAGAGTACTAGGCTAAAACACCAACCTGGAAATTAGGAATTGACTAGCACAGCTTGTCAGGTCTTGATGTGATTTGTTAAGTTTGAGGCCTGAGGACCAAAGTCTGCAAACCTTGCTCGTGTCAGCAGCTCCATTGCCTTCTTAGGACTTTGTGCGTGAGTCAGTTTGCATAGATTGTATTTTACGTAATCCATATTTAACGTTGAAGTTAAAAATACTGAATCATTTATATAATAAGAGTTGTCTATGATAAAGATTTCTTTAAAAGTACTATATACAAGTTAATTTGCATTATCATTTCTCCCTGTCTTGCTCTAATAATTTATCTTAGTTTTGTAAAATCAACCCTCGTATATTAATACTCTTGATTTTGATCACCCTGCTGCTTGAAAAAAGTATTTTTATATTTACTTGCATCCCATGTATAGCAAAATGTTATGTGAAAAGTGATATATATAAAATTGGGTATTTTTAATCAGTATTTTTCCCAGCACTCAGTTTTCACGTTCGTCAAGTTCTGAAGTAATGATTTTTTAAAGCACAATCTAATCTTCAATATATATATATATATATATATATATACACACTTTAAAAATGCTCTGTATTTTTAACATGCACTGTAGTGAAAGCGCTTTTGGGACATGAATGTGGTATTGTATTTAACCTCTTTCAACTTTTGTAAATAACCTTTTACAAGTATTTTCCATACCGGGCCATCCAGTTTATCCATGGAGGTTTTTGCTGTCTTTGAGAACCCTTGCCAGTGGTTGCACTGCTTTTGTATTGCCAGCGGTAGGAGCGTCCCGGGGACAGGCAGGTCTTGCCTTGTCACAAACAGGACAGGGAGTGGACGGACTTGCCCAGGTCGGGGGCGGAGATGGGACCCGACCAAAGCTTGCAGCTCCCGCTTTGCGCTGCGATCCAGCCCGACAGGGAGGAGGGGGCGGTGTCTGTGCCCTCCTGCCACCACCATGGCCTCGCTGAGCTGCTGCTAAGGGGGCACAGGTGACCTGGGACCAGCCTGGCATGGGGATAACATCCCATCCAGCTGCTCCTCCAGCGTGGAACCTGTTGATGGACCTTCCCCTGCAGAGAACATCGCTTGGTGTAACCAGTGGGCACGTCTGGGATGGGCTCCAGGCTGTCACAACCGGCGAGTTCATTGGGACTGGAATGTTGAAACCTGTGTCCTTGAGGACCTGCTGTGTGAAACTCCCGTGGTGTTTCTCCCTTCGCTCCCATCTTTGCCGCAGCAGCTCCTGTGGCTGTGGGTGAGTGGTGTGTCGTACGGAATGTTGTGCTTTCACAGTGGTTTGGGTGTCAGAGTGCTGTATACAAACCTGGTGTAGTTCAGTGCTGTGTTTATAGCCCGTCCTTCACGTGGTGATTTGCTTTTTTGAGACTCGTTGCATCGTCGGTGTGGAAAATAGACCAGTATCAACCTTAGCTCTTCGATGGTGTAGAAGTGTTTTTTTAAGTGTGATTTGCCTCATGTACTGATCGGTATTTGGCAGCTAAATGGCATAAGTGACCATGAGTTCTCTTTGTCTGGGTTGGAAAATAAAAGGTTTTATTGTATCCGCATGTATTTTAACCTTTTTGGATAATCCCATCAAACCTGTGATGACAGCACATGTAAAACCCGACCTTTTCCTTTGAGAAGTTGTATTTGCTGTGGTAGCACTCATTGTTGGCACTGATGGTAGTGATTTCACACCGTTTTGTACATCAGCTTTCACAGTTACAGTGTTTAAGTTTGTACAACTGTTAATGTAAAAACGATCTCATCTGAAGAGATGCTGTGTGTTCACTTCCGACATACAATCCTAGAGACATACAAGATTCTCTGATAATACTGTTAAGTAGCTACAAATGTACCAGACTCTTTTTTTTTTTTTTTTTACAGAGCTTTAACATGCCTTTATTTATTCCTTATCGGACCACCCAACCCATGTACTCCGTAGCTCCGTATTTGTAGAACAAAATTTCACAGATCAACTTAATGGTATTGTGTGGCAAAAGCTTCGAATAAATGTTTACTGAGACTTTGCACTGAGCAGCGAGTGCCTGGTGAGGCTGCGAGGGGTGGGAGATGATGGGATAGGGATGGGATGGGGATGGAGGTGGGGATGGGATAGGGAATGTCCCGGGGTGGGGTTTGGAGATCTGGACCACGTGGGGAGGGGCACAGACCTTGCGGGGCCGCCCCGCGCATGCGCGCGCTCCGGCCCGTTCTCGCGAGATCCCGCGCCCCCCGGAAGTGGCCGCAGCGGGACCCGCACGTGGGTCCGCGCCGGGTCCGGTCGTGTCGTGGGCCCTCCACCCACCGCCATGGGCCGTGCGCGCCGCCGGCACAACTGGAAGGCCCGCCTGGCACAGGGCGCCGCGCCGCCCGCCGAGCCGCTGGAGCTGCCGCTGGAGCTCGGAGGTGCGGCGGGGCCGGGCCTGGCGCCTCCCGAGCATTGTGTTGGTTGCTGAGGGAGCTGCTGAAGGGGCCGTAGGGTTGCTAAGATCGGAGTTGTTGTCGTGTCTCTGCCGTGTTTTTATTATACGTTTATTGGAAGCGTTAATGTGATTGTAGGAGACGTCCCCGGAATGGAACGGGCTGCCCAGGAAGGTGGTGGAGTCACCGGCCCCGGTGGGATTTAGGAAAGACTGGATGTGGCCCATTATTTTTCAGAATTTAGTAGTGCAGACTTTCAGCATTAACATTCACTCGTGCCTGGGTAAGGCAGGTGGGTGCAGGGTCATGCCAAGGCACAGCGTGTCCTGTGCTGCTCCCCTGGCCCTGGGGAATTGAGTAAAGAGGCAAAAATTGCACAGTGTTGTTGCATAAGCCATGGAAAACTGCCCTCGGGGCTATAGTAAGATCAGGGTTATTTAATCCCCAGTTTTGTGGTCTTTTGCCCTTGCTGATGTTGCAGGGGTTTTTTTTGGCTGGACATGAGGGTTGTGTTTGTTTGAAACAGCTAAATCTGGCCTGGTGTGTGATCAGCCTGTTAAGTAGCATAGTCAAAATAATCCAACTGGCACAAGTGAATTATCTAACACTTGCTTTCAGATGAGGCAACACTGAAGGGAATTGATGAAAGCAATGCCCTGGTCCTGCCTGCAAAAAAAGCAAAGAAGAAAAAAGTCACGTGTGTTGTACAACAGCAGAAGAAACCCCTGAGCAAGAAACAGAAGAAAAACCTGCAGAAAGTTCTGGAGCAGAAGGAGAAGAAAAAACAGGTACGTGTTGCTTGCTGGCAACTCCAGGGTTCATCACTTCTCTTAAAATGGTAATTTAAGATTGGTGTGTGGAAACTGTGGGTGACGATGAGCAGCTGGTGAGGGCTCCCTTGTGCTCTGACAGGGGCACAGGGTGTGACAAAGACGTGATGCAATCACTGGGCTGGTGTGGAAGCAGAGGTGGGGTGGTGGCTCTGCAGGGCCAGCGAGTGGTATGGGGATGTGACCTGTCAAGGGCAGCTCATGGACCTGCAGATGCTGAAGTCTGTGTTACACCATCTCCAGCCACACTTTGGCTGGGCATTGTGGTGAAGATGAACCACCCCTGGGCTCTTGAGGAGCAGCTGCAGGGGGGAAGAGCTTGGCCCTCCCTCTCAGTGGATCAGGTGTTGCAGTAACACATCATTTCTAGGCCCCGGTTCCTGTTCCTGACTGAGCAGGCAGGTGTTGTGAGGTACATGGCTGGCAGAGGCAGTTGACATGATTACATTTTAAACACTTCAAGTGGGTTGAGTGAGCAGCTTTGTCCTGCTGCAGAATGCAAAGCCTCATGCACCCCTACTTCTGCTTCTGCGGGTGCTTCTGAGGTACTTATTTCCAGCTTCTGTATATTTTCTGTATGGAAATAGAGCATTTTTGCCTTTGTAAAACTTTTCCAGATGAAGTACCTGTTCTTTTGAGTGTCTGAACAATGGCTTTGACAAAGGAGCTCTGGTTTTGGAGGTAGTTTTAAACTGTGGCTGTCTGCCCTCCTGCTTAGGGCCATGTCCCACTTGAGGGAGTTGAAGGAAGGCTCCCACTGCTCCAGCCCTCATTCCAGTGTCTTAGTTCAAACCCATTTTCTTCCCTCAGTTTGAAGGGTGCAATTGAGCTGCTCATTGCAGTGCTGTCAAGCCCCCATTTCTATTTTTGCTCTGATGTAGAGCTGAAATCTTTTCCAGGAAGGTCTTTACAGCATCACAGCAGGATTTGCCAGAGCACAGAGCACACCCTGTAATGCTCAAGTGCAAAACCTTGAAATGAAATCGTTTCCTGGTGACAATGAGCACTGATTTTGGTTGTTTTCCCCCTAAATAGCGAGCTGAGTGGCTGAGCAAGCTGAATGAAGTCCAGGCTTCTGAGGCAGAAATGAAACTCCTGTTCACAACTTCCAAACTGGGTGTGGGGGAGCGCATGTACCAGACTAAAAGGTAAAGGGCTTTTTTGGGGAGAGCCATTGTGCTTGATTGCTGCAATTGAATGGCAACATTCTGAGCTTCTTGATTTATTTTTCTTCTTCTTGCTGCAATCATGTTCTTTGGAATGGATGGAGTGAAATAATTTTCTATTTTTATCTGATAATGCTGTAGTTGTTTTCTTGTTTGAGAGGATGTTTGTTAAAAGAACTTGGTTTTTCCTTTCATAAAGGATGAGGTGGGGGACAGTTACATCTGCAGACTCTTAAAAATAATGCTAAACTACAAAATTGGTGGATAAACATTTACTTAAGCATTTTTTTCTTGTATTGGAAAACATCTACTGATGAGGTTCGTACTTGCTAGGTTTATCAAGAAATGGATTTATCAAGAGCTGCATTTTGGCAGAAGTTGAAATAAATTAAACTGCAGAGGTACTTTCTGAAGAAATGAAAAAATAGCAGGCTAGAACATTCTTAGGTATGAACCCAGCAATCAGGTCAGCTGAGGCCTTACCTGGCAGAGTTGTGGAAACTTCCAGGAATGGAAATCCTTGTTTGAGTGGAAGTTGTGTCTGGCTTGAGATGAATATTGACCTAAACATAGTTCACATGCAGATGTTTTGTTCTAGGGTGGTACAGGAGCCAAGGACTGATGCACCTGAAAAGATCAGGAGCATCAGTGGTGCCAACAAGAGAAGGCACAGCTCAGGTTCAGAATCGGAGCCTGAGGAGGAACCCAGTAGCTCTGAGGAGGAGGAAGAGCAGAAACAAGAAACTGAGAAGTCCTCAGCCAGTGAGGTTGTGAGTGGTGCTGAAAAGCCAGAGGAAGGAGTGAGGAAGGCAGTGGTTGACCAGCCTCCAGCTGGGCCCAGTACTCCAGTTTCCCAGACAGCCTCCAACAAACCACCCTGCAAGCCTGCAGTGTTCATCCCAGTGGACAGGTCTCCTGAGATTCAGGTGAGGCTCTGTGAACCAAACAGTGCTCATCAGAGGTATTGGAAATGGGGGTGTTTTCCATCAGACTGTGTCCCTGCCTGTGCTGTACCATTTTTGTCTTGTGTCTCTTGCTATTCCAGCCTGGCAGCAGAGTGCACTGGCAAGTTGTTCAGGTACAGGTCTGAGCTTTAAGCCTGTCTGGTTTAGCAGAAGGAAAATTCTGTTTTAGGATATAAACATTTGTCTCTGGTTTTACATTTAGAATCTATTAGCAGTCCTCAACCAGCCTTCACTGGAAAATCTTGTGAAGTCTCTTTTTAACTCTCCATTGTGCTGCATCTTGTGCTGGATGTTTTTATCCTGTTTGTTGTAGGCAGAGTGTTGTGTAGAATTGGGAAAAACTCTGCATGTGTCTGAACAGACAGGACAGTTGTGAAATGAGTTTTCCCTTGAAGTGCTAAATTGAGAAACTCAAAGGACTCTGAAGTTTCATAAATTAGAAGTTCAGGGCTTGTCAGCTGCTTTCTGGGAAGCTGTTCTGGTGACTGGTGTTATATTAGCTGGTTTAGAGCTTCTTGAGCCACAAAGCTTGCAGAATTCCTTTTTTTGTCAGCTTATGATGTGAGAAAGGTAGCAGTTTTCAATCCTGAGGAAAACAAAAAAGGACTGAGAAACAGTGCAACTCAGATCTGTGTTTTATATTGTTTAGGAAGCAAGACTAAAGCTCCCAATCCTTGCTGAAGAGCAAGTCATCATGGAAGCCATTAATGAGAATCCCATTGTGATCATATGTGGAGAGACGGGAAGTGGTAAAACCACACAGGTGCCTCAGTTTCTCTATGAAGCTGGTTATGCCAGGTAGGAATCTGCTTTTGCATCCAGAAAATGGAATTAGGAAAATTCAGGCAGAGCTCAGTCACTTCTGGTATGGCTGAACTGAATCTGGTCTTTCCTGTGCAGTATTAAAGGCCAATGAATGGGCTTTTAGGAAATCTGGAGGGAATATGCCTGACTTGCAGAAGTAAAGTAATCTTTTGAAACCCCTAAGGTAAAAATTGTCTTCAAAGCCCCTGGGCTATTTTTCACAGAAGGACTTTACTGTTTGCCCATCTCACAGTTTAACCTCTGCTTACAGAGGTTTGGTTTTACCACTGCAAGAAAACGTATGTATTTCTTAAGAACATCTTTGAAAATAACTGTGGTTCATCTGGCACTTGGTAACATTTGTGAGCTCGGGCACCTCATAAGATGCCTCTTGTGAGCTGCATCAAGGTGCATCCAGCTTCTGTGCTGCTGCCCCAGCCTGAGTGCTGAAATGGCCCCCAATGCCAGAGGGTTGCCCAAGGGGACTGGTGTTCAGTGAGCTGGAATTGCAGGGACAGCATGTGGGGAGAAAATTCCTGTGCTACAATGCATCTTCAGGTGAATACACTGTAATGTACACAGAAAACTCGAAGCTTCCTTTCTACCCTTTCCTTCTAACTGTAACTAAAAGTGATACCGTGTGAGCTGAGCTACTTGATCTAGAGCCTGTGCAGAAATCCTGTTGTCATCTTTCTAGGTGCTTCCCTCTTTAATACAAACAGCCCATCCTTGTCTTCCCTTTGCCCTGTTAGTTCCGGCGGGACCATTGGGATCACGGAGCCTCGGCGTGTGGCTGCGGTGTCCATGTCCCAGCGAGTCGCCAGGGAAATGAACCTGTCACACAGGTGAGCAGAAAAGGTGCTGAGACCTTGCTGGAAGGGGACACTGAGGTGTTCTGTGTGTGTCATGGATGGTCTTTGTGTTTCTCCCTGTGCTTTTTCCTTTGGGTGCCCTGGTGTTTCCTCACAGCGTGGTGTCGTATCAAATCCGATACGAGGGGAACGTTACAGATGAAACACAGATCAAGTTCATGACAGATGGTGTGCTGCTGAAAGAGATTCAGAAGGTAAGTTGCTGTCCTCGGTGTTATTAAAAGGGGAGTGTTTTGTGTTGCTGGGAAGAGAGACCAGTTACTTTGCATGGAAATGCCACCAAACTTTCACAGCAAAATCCCTTTCAGCACCAGAGTTTTGTTTCATCTCAACCCTTGATATTCCTTCCCAAATCCCTAAATAGTGGGTTATCTCGCTGTGTAAAATGAGAGCAAGGAAGAGACTCTTGGGAACTGGGCTGCTTTGTGGATAGTGAACACATTAAACTGTGCTCAGATGTCTGAGAGATGCAGCTGTGAGGATGGGGAGTCAGCACTGGTGTAGCTCCAGGGTGTTCTGACTGAAAGATGTCCTTGGTCGAGGCTTCCTCTGGTGAAATTGATCTCTCTTCCCAGGACTTTCTGCTTTCCAAGTACAAAGTCATTATCATTGATGAAGCCCATGAGAGGAGCATGTACACAGATATCTTGATTGGCCTCTTGTCTCGCATCGTGCCCCTTCGTCAGAAGGTGAGAGGAGCAGGTTCCTCTATCGGACTCAGGTGTGGGGAGGGGGATGTTACACATGAAGAGGCTCTGTGTGAGGAGGCACTCATTGTGATGTGAAAGTTTCTGGAAATCTGACAAAAATGATGAAATAATAGTCAGATAATGTGTTTGTCTTTCTGTATGATAGAAGGAACACAGAGCCTACAAAAAGGGGAAAATAGTACATATCAGTACCAACAGATGACTTTCCAGGCAACATCCAACTCATTTGAGGCTCACAGTGCCACGAGACACGTGTAGATAATTGAATACCAGCAGCCTGGTAGAAAGCAAGATGCTTATTGTTGCACTGGCATAAGCTGCCAACAGCAGAGCTTGGAAGGAGACATTTGGGGCACAGAGTGACAGGTTTGTGTCCCTGCAGAAAGGGCTGCCCCTGAAGATGATCGTCATGTCGGCCACCCTGCGTGTGGAGGATTTCACCGACAACAACAGGCTCTTTGCTGTTAAACCTCCTGTCATCCAGGTATTGCTCTCCTCCCTGGGGTCTGCCTCACATGTACTGCCTGAAGTACAACCAGGGCAGCCTTTACAAAATAGGGGCCCTCTTATCTTTCCAGTTGGTGCAGAAGTCTTTCAGATACCAATTTAAAAATAGTTGTTTGCTTCAGTCTATTGTTTCTTTTGGAACTGGGTGTTTTTCTTTCCAGTTTTATCAGAAAACCACCCTGGCAGAATCGTATTATCTTGAAAACCTGTAAGTTCAGGAGAACTGGAAAGCCTCAATCTGAGCTGATGATCTGAAAGGGATAAAAAGCTTTGCTTTCTTGTTTTTATGGTGTTGAGGATAGACAACACTGATAATTTCTGTGGGTCTGGGGTTCTGTAGCTTACCAAAACCAAGAGCGGAACAGAAATACAGGATGAGCTTTTCCAGTTGTTCCATGAACACTGTAACGATTATGCTGGAGCTGTGACAGCAAACAAACCCTTTCTTTGCATTTCCTCTCCAGGTAGATGCAAGGCAATTCCCTGTCACTGTTCATTTTAACAAGAAAACTCCCCTGGATGATTACAGTGGGGAATGTTTCAGGAAAGTCTGTAAAATCCATCGGATGTTGCCCTCTGGTAAGATTACTGCTGAAAACCTCTTAAATTCTTTGCACTTAACATGTCTAAAGTTTTTTAGGTTGGTTTGTTGGGACATAGCAGAAGGTATTTGGGTAATTTTGTTTTGTTCTGGGGGGAGGCTTTTTGTTAGCTGAACATGGGGCTTCAGTGAGGTATTGTGTGCTTTTACTCTACTTTTTCTTGTGAAAACAACCCTTCAATTAAATAATAGTTAAATTAGCTTCTTGAGAGAGTGGTAGGAGGCAGATGGGGTCAAACACTCTGTTTCTTCTTGTTACTTCACAGTATATTGGACCTTTTATCACAAATGAGATATGAAGCTTTCCAAAGTGAAATGCCTGTGCTGAGATTTAGTGTTTTCTTCTTTTGCAGGTGGAATTTTGGTGTTTTTAACAGGCCAGGCAGAAGTTCACTCTCTCTGTAGAAGGCTAAGGAAGGCCTTCCCATACCAAAAAAACAACACTGCAGGTAATGCTATAGAAACTGTTAAACTTTGAATTCATCCCACTGAGAAATGAGCTTGCTTTGCACCTCAAAATGTGAGCTTTTATTTTAAAGACACAAAAAACAAGGACTGGGGAAAGGGTTCATTGTGGTTGATTTTCACCAGTGATTGTTAAGTTTGGGAAAAGGATTATTTGTATGATCTCTTTCAGTTTCTCAGAATCCACTGCATGTCTCCACTTACTGTGTTGAGAATTAAAGTGAAAATGCTGCTGCTTGTTGGTGAATGTTACTTTCAGACAATGGAATTTCTTGCATAGCTCAGCTAATTGCCTCCTAAACCTCAAGATGTACAGTTGCTGTGTGTACTGCTGTTGATGCTCTGTATAGTTCCTAAATGGAATTATAACCCTGTGCACCATCCCTGTCCCTTCTGCCTGCAGTGTGACTATTCACTTCTTTCACACCACGACACTTTGCATCCCTAAAAAGATGGCAGTGGGACCAGACTCCTCCCACTACCTTTTCCAAGAGGAGAGCATGCTCAGCTCACAGTTGTTCCATTGGCTCTTTCTGTAGGAGGAGAGGATGACAAAGAAGACTCGGTGGAAGAAATGAGAAAATTTAAGAAATCAAGGAAGCGGCGGAAAGTTACGGTAATGTGTGATGGGTAAAACTCCTCCAAGAGACAGGCAGGAGCAGGTCCCTCCCTGCCAGCTGTAGCCTACATGTGTCCCCTCGGAAGTTCCAGCAATACTGCCCACACTGCTGATGCTGCATTGGGAGCAACAGAGAGCTGAAAGTGTGGATATTATGGATAGATTGATTTGTGTTGAGTACTGGCCACTAAAACTGTAATGGAAGGAGTTCCAGACTTCCTGGCCCCAGGGCTGCTCCTCATCTCGCTGTTTGTTACCCAGATGGGGACTGATGTATCTGTTACCAAAGGACAGAGTTTGGCTTCTGCCCACATCCTAAATGCACTTTGTTACTGGGAGATCTTGGTGCTGCAGATGTACTGTCCACTGACATTGTATCCTGGTAGGTGAAGGGGCCTGAAGTAAAGAAATTTTACCCTTTCCCACTGTCCTCCAAGTGAAGAAGCTTGTCTTGGCACAAAATACTGTATAAAAAACTTGACTTACTCCTCCCTGACTGTCACAGTTATCAAATGCTGAATGTGAAAATATCAGTGAATTCTCACAATCCCCCTGTCACCTGCAGGTCAGCAGATGTTTGGAGTAAGTGCTCAGCTTTGCTTTCAAAGCCATGCAAAGTGCTGTCTGTGCTCCCCACTAATGCTCTGTGGTGTCTTTCCTGTCTTTCTCAGGCACTCCCTAAAATCGATCTGAACAATTACTCTGTGGTACCATTGGATGAAGGAGATGAAGATAGAGATGCTGACACTGATGATGATGCTGCAGGGTCTGATATTGACCTGGATTTAGGAGATGGAGACTCAGAAGAAGGTTTGGCACATATGAAAGAAAAAATCTGTGTCTCTTGTCACCTGTGAAATGGGTGACTTAAGTTGGTTGTCCTTTGCTGAACTGATGTGATACCACAGCAGACCTGTGTCATGGAAAAGCTGTAATGTTTTCCAGCTTCAGCTTTATACCAGTTACTTCACTGGTTTTAATGAAGTGGTGTCTGTGGAGGTGATGTTGGGACTAAGCCTGGGAGTTGACTGTGTACTGAAATATTGATTTGTTTCTTTCCAGATGAGAAATCTGATTCATCCCTCCCACTGTATGTGCTCCCACTCTATTCCTTGCTGGCACCAGAGAAACAGGCAAAGGTAAAGGGTTTATTGTCTCAGTGGGTAGGTGAACCTTTGAGATATGTGTGACCATTGTCTAAGGTCACCAGTGAGTTAAAGTACCCGTCTTGGTCCACCAGTGAGTAGACTTGAATGGCCCAATGAGCACGTTGGGATGGGATTGGGACAGGTCTTTCTTGAGCTGAGGTCCTCCTAATGTGCTAGTTCAGCAGGTTGGAAGTGATGGTAAATGACAGTCCTGCAGCATGTTAAAATCAGTCCTGGCCCCAGGCAGGAGATCCTGCTGCCATTAGGCAGCTTATACAGATTCTTGTGTTCCTTCTTGGCTTTGGCGGTGACAAGAGTGTGTCTGAACACAGCTCAGCAGTGGTGTGTGCTCCACCTGGAGTCTCTGTGGATGTTTCTGAAGATTAACCAAGCTGGACAGAGAGCTCCAGAGCTGGAGATGAGGAATCAAGTCTTGGCTGTGACTCCTGGATTTCCCCTGCAGTGCCATGTGCACTGTCATCCCTTTGCAGCCCATCCAAGCCGACTGCCCGTCCTTTCCGCTGCTGGCGCTGCACCTCACATGCCCATCTGTCTCCTGCAGGTATTCAGGGCTCCTCCTCCTGGCACCAGACTCTGTGTCGTGGCCACCAACGTGGCTGAAACATCCCTTACCATCCCGGGCATCAAGTATGTGGTCGACTGTGGGAAGGTGAAGAGACGTTTCTACGACAGAATCACGGGGGTGTCGTCGTTCAGAGTCACCTGGATATCCCAGGCCTCGGCCAACCAGCGGGCAGGCAGGGCCGGCCGCACGGAGCCTGGCCACTGCTACAGGTCAGCTGCCTGCTGGGGAAAGGGCTGGGAGGGACAAAAAGCCCTTGGAGAGTCAGCAGGGATTTGCCAGCCTCCCCCACCGTGCTGCCCCTTGTGCAGGGATCCAGCGCTGCTTGGACTGTTTTGGGGTTGTCTGCCCTTCGTTCGAAAGGAGAGGGAGGGCCAAGTGTGAGCTGTCACTGCTGGTGTTGGTTTGGCTTCTCAGGGGCCTTTCTCTTGCTGAAACCCCCTATTTTCATGGCCAGATTAGATTTAACCATGGCCAGATGGGTTAACTCCCAGCGAGCTAGCTTGTGAGTAAGGCATATGCATCATAATGAATGACTTGGTCATGTAAATAATACCCACAGGCAGTCTTTTTAAAAATCTATTGCCAGTTTTTTACATGTATCTTTTGAGTTTAGATTTCTTTTAAGACTAAGCAGCACTTCTGGTCCACTAGGTTATACTCTTCTGCAGTCTTCATGGACTTTGAGAAATTTTCTGCTCCAGAAATAACAAAGCGACCGGTAGAAGACTTGATTCTGCAGATGAAGGCATTAAATATAGAAAAGGTGAGGTGGAAGTGGCTTTGTGCTACAGCATTCATCACAGTGGCTGCCCCTAGGAGCTAGAAACAAAGAGAAATATCTTTTATCATCATTGCTTGAGTCTGTGCCTTGTGTTAGAAATTATGATCCTGAGACTTGGTTTTGGTTCTGCAAATTGCAGAAGCTGCTCTGAATTCCACCAGGCCTTAACAGACGTGTTTGTTCAGGTAGTAAATGATTTCTTGTGTTCTTGGAGGTGAAAAAAAAAAAAACTGTCCAAATAAGGGTTTGTGTTTTGGAGATGCTGGAGAGTACCTCTTTCAGAGAGTAAAAAAATTCAATATAGACCTTGGAGCAGCCTGCCCTAGGTGGTGCCTGCAGTCTGTAGCAGCAAAGGGTGACTTTGGTATTCCTGTTCCCTAATGTTATTGTTCTAAGCATTTCCTCCCATTATGTGTCCTTTCCTCTCACTCCTGGCAGACATCCTAAATGTTTTTCTTTGGCACATGTAACCAGAGGGGAGAATTTCCATCTCTTCCAGAGCTCCTTACTGCGTTCAGGCCCTTTTTCAGTGGGAGCTGGGTCAGTGAGGTACTGAGGGGCTTTTTCTCATGTTATCTCTAGGTAATCAACTTCCCATTCCCAACACCACCTCCCACGGAAGCACTTGCAGCAGCTGAGGAGTTGCTGATAGCCCTGGGTGCCTTGAAGGAACCCCCTATGAGAGGAAGGTAATGTATGTGGTCCCCCACAAATTTCCTCCTCTGTCCTCCCACCTCCTTTCCGTCTCAGTCCTTCACATCTGAGGGTGGGCTTTGGTACAGAAACTGGTATCATTTCAGTCTCTGAATCACCTTTGTTTGTTTTGCTGCCCCCATTTATGTTTGGGCAGGGAAAGACTATGCTGGGACTGTGCCATGCAGGGCAGGTGGGTGTTGCATGAAGAAAAGGAGTCTTTCCCACAGCCTTTGTGACCAGCATGTAACAAAACCTGAGGAAAACACATCAGTTTAATGG
This sequence comes from Formicarius rufipectus, assembly GCA_013399695.1. NCBI lineage: Eukaryota > Metazoa > Chordata > Aves > Passeriformes > Formicariidae > Formicarius > Formicarius rufipectus. The sequence goes on from VXAU01000197.1 coordinate 4,883,607, forward strand.
GGCTGCCAAAACCAGGAACACAGACGTGTTCTAATCAGTTGTTACTTCATTACATGAGCTTTCTCTTCCTTCCTCAGGCTGAAGCAGCAGCTAGCAGCAAAGTTGAGCTGCCCCATTAGCCACCTGGGCAGAATAATGGCCACTTTCCCTATAGCCCCCCGCTATGCCAAGATGTTGGCATTGAGCAGGCAGCACGACTGCCTGCCCTACACCATCACCATCGTGTCTGCCATGACCGTCCGGGAGCTTTTCGAGGAGCTGGACAGGTCGGTGGGTGAGCCTGATCTCCTCCTCCCAGGAAGCATCATCCCCTCCCAGCTGGTGCCTCTCACCTTGGGGCCCCTCTGCCCTTAGGCACAGCACTCACTGATGCTGTTCTTGTTTTCTTTCAGGCCAGCAGTAAGTGAGGAGGAGACAGCCCAGCTGAAGGGGAAGAGAGCGAGGTTTTTACAGATGCAAAAGCTCTGGGCCGGGCAGGGGCCGATGCGGAAGCTGGGGGACCTCATGGTGATGTTAGGTACTGCAGACCCTGATTTCCCTTCACTGTTAACTTCATCCTGTTGTCCTCCACCACCCTGGGAGCCCTCAGCTTTGTACAGCCAAAGGCATCCTCCTGCTGTAGGGCTGAGTTCAGCAGTGCATTTTCTAGACTTCTCTGGGCAGCCTGTCAGCGTACCAGGCTGATGCAGAGTGGCAGTAGCGAAATGCATTTGTTAACTATGTCAGAGCTGTCCCACTGTTGGTTTAATTAGGAGAACTGATGAGCTAAGCTGTTCTCTGCCCCTGTCTCTTCGCTCCCAGGGGCAGTGGGGGCCTGTGAGTACGCTGGGTGCACCCGCAAATTCTGTGAAGAAAACGGGCTGCGGTACAAAGCCATGCTGGAAATCAGGCGCTTGAGAGGGCAGCTGACAACAGCAGGTGAGTGGGTTGTGAGAGCAGTTGCTGTGTCTATTCTGATCAGCTGGGCTGATCTTTTTTTTTTCTTACTGACTCTTATTTCACCTCTTCCTCCCCTCAGTGAACTCTGTCTGCACCAATACTGGGCTCTATGTTGATCCAAAGATGAAGCCCCCAACAGAAGCTCAAGCGATGTACTTGAGGCAGATTGTGCTGGCAGGGCTGGGGGATCACGTTGCCCGAAGGATTCAGGCAGAAGAGCTCCTGGATGACAAGTGGAAAAATGCCTACAAGGTAAACAGCTGGACTGGACTGAATTCCTCCTCCCCTGTGTGGCAGAAGGGTGCTCCTTTGCAAAACTTCTGGCTGGGTGCAGAACTGGGGCTTCCTGTGCTGACTTTCTGCAACTTCTCTCCTTAGAATTAAAGTTTGCAGTGCTGCAATTTCCCACTCCTCACATAAGAATTGCTTTAAAAGAGCTAAGAAAAGTTGCATTAGTCCATCTTGCTTGATGTCTTCAGAGAAGGTGAAGCAGAAGATGATGGGGTTATTAAAAACCTTCGTTACTTAAAGAAACCATATAAATGTACATCTGAGACTGAAATTAGAGGCAAGTTGAAATTAGATTGCCAGTAACTCATCTTACTGCCCTTCAATCTTCTGGGCTTCCTTACAGACTGCTCTCCTGGAGGACCCAGTATTCATCCACCCAAGCTCAGTTCTCTTCAAAGAACTCCCAGAGTTTGTGGTGTATCAAGAAATTGTTGAGACAACAAAGCTGTACATGAAAGGTGAGACTGCTGTGGGCTAGTTTGTGCTGCAGGTCTGGTGAGGAACTCAGAAATTCCTTGGCACAGTGTTTCCCTTCTGAGTCCTGGTGACTGAGTGCTGTCCTTACAGAATGGTTGTGACTCCTGGGATTTAGATCGGGGGTGAATTGGCCTGGTTTTCCTTTGTGCAGTAGGATTGGCTGGAGCAAAGCTTGGCTTCTGAAATAGCTGCTGTGCACCAGCCTTGCCCACTGCTGGTCTCTGAGCTGCTCTTTTACAACACAAGAAAGCTGACTTGAAAAATGTAAACCTGTGGAGACGAGATCTTGGCCATGCACTGTGCTTGTGAGGCTGCTGGTGAGCAGTACCCCATGGCAGCAAACCTACATTCAGTGTGTGTTTTCCCTCCTAAGGTGTGTCTGCAGTTGAACCCGAGTGGATTCCTGCCCTGTTGCCACCATACTGCCACTTTGGGAAGCCCCTGGAAGACCCTCCTCCCTCCTACTGCCCCCAAACAGGCCGAGTGCGATGTCACAGACCGAGTGTCTTCTGTAAGTGCCTTCAAGTGTCCCTCAGTAGTTTTGTCTGAGAGCTGCTCTGTAATTACTGTAATGCTGGTTTAACAAGGCTCTCAGCACACCTTGGGCTATTCAAAGAGCTTAACAGTGGTTTGAGTAGCTCCGTGGGGTTCATAACGTTTAAATATTGGCATCTTCCCATGGAAGTGGGCATTTTGTGGAGCCCATTGCTCCCTCTGGGAAGGCTGGGTGGTGGCAGTGCCCTCCCCACTTCTCTTAGCACCTATGTTGGCACACCTCTGTGCAAATGTGCCCTCCTCTTCGACCCTGTGTGGTCCTTGTTTCCAGATCGTGTTAGCTGGCAGCTCCCTGCTGTGGAGGTTGATTATCCAGAAGGTATTGATCGCTACAAATACTTTGCCAGGTTCCTGCTTGAAGGAAAGGTGAGTGTGTTCCAGCTGCATCACTTCCTTGGTGTTATTAATAAGTTTTTAGCCCCACTTTTGGAGGAGAATTTTATTTTGTGCTTTTTTCCTTTCTTTGTGTTTGTGCCATTGCTCATAACTTGCTGGTGGATGGAGGAGTTTGCTGTGGTTGGTGTGTTGGGGAAGATGCCTTTAAAATTAAGAAAAAAAAGCATGAAAAGCAGTATTTGAGTGAAAGAAACCCCCAAATTCAAGTATCATTTTTGCAAAGGAGAAAAAGCTGTAGTTCATGTCTTTGTCCATTGTGAGACACAAGAGTTGTCTAACAAGCCAGTCAGGACAAGACTGGTATGGAGATGTATGTAGGAGAGAGGTGGTAATAGAGAATATGAGATGGAAGTTTATAGTAGTGCAAGATGATAAATGGTTGTCTCCACAGAGCAATTAATTTGCCTTGTTCTAAAAAATCTCCCAGGTGATTAAAAAGTTGAGTTCTTACAGCCGGTGCCTGCTGTCCAGTCCCCTCATAATGCTGAAGACATGGTCCAAGTAAGTTGTTAAAAACAAACTTCAGGTTGTTGTCTCCACCAAACACTTTTTTCTTTCTTTTTAAATTAAAAAAATTCAATGCTGGGAAGGGTGTTGTAGATAGTGATCTTGGCTGTAGCTGTAGGGCGAGGAAAATGGGTTTTCTTACCAAGAAAAATTGTGTCTCAGGAGAGGTGGGTGACTGTGAGGGCAGTGTGGGAGAGCACACAGCCTGCTGGGCACTGAGCTCTGCTCTGCTGCTCACAGGTGCTGCTCACACCTCTAAGGAATGGCCAGATGTGCTCTACTGCTTTCCTTGCTTTGCTTTGCATTTTTGGCCAATTATTCTGCCTTTATTTCTTCTACAAAACATGTTTCCAGCACTGTGGGTTAGATTACAGTTTTAGACCTGTGACCCTCCAAAACGCTGTCAGCTGTCACTCCCTTTCTCTCCCCTTGTTCTCTCACCAAATTTACCTTTCTCTGAGTCTTCTGTGACTTTTCTTGGGGTTGATAGATGGAAGGATGTTGTAAGACTTTGTTAAAAGTGGCTGATGTTATCTGAGGGTCCTACATGAACCATGTGCTTTCCTGTTTTAGTCCATCCAGAGCTCAGCATGAGACCTTTCTGCTTTACCTTTTGCCCTTCAGCTGCTCAGCAGACACAAGAGCAACCTGCTGCTGCTTGTAACTACAAAAATTTGTGGCTGGGGAAAAACTACTTATAGTGAACTTTCTTGAGCCAGTATGCAGAGGTCATATGTTTATACATCTGTATTTAGGCTTTTAAAAATACTGAGTATGAATTCAGGAAGTTGAGCTGAACTGCACTAATCAACATTGTTTTCTTGCACCATTTTATTGATGCAGACTTCAGCCCAGGACAGAATCCCTCCTGCAGGCTCTAGTTGCAGAAAATTGTGATAATCGTGCTGCTCTACTGGCTGCATGGAAGAAAAATCCTAAATGTAAGTGTTCTTCTTGCTTAAGTATCAGTCAGATCAGTGGAGTACCTCGAGTGTTGTTGAATTATAGTTTTAAAAATGTACTATTTAACTTGATAAGCTTCAAATATTTCCCATTTTCATACCAGAAACATTAATGCTCTTTGGTTCATGTGAAGAACAGGAGAAAGCACTTTAGAAAGCAGCATTTATTTGTATAATAAGATTTTTTCCTGTTGTAGTAACCATATGTAAAATGTTTAGCTAGATCTTTTGAAAAATGAGCCTGTGGTAGTACTGTCTGTGGATACAGGAAAATTTTTTTCCAGGTAAAATGGCTTTTGTTCAGTATTAGGTACCCAATCAAAAGAGTTCTTTATAGAAGCAGCAGCAAAGTGATGCAGTGATGACTTTTCACAGCAGTTCTCCCCCACTGGGTGCTGTTACATCTGCATGCAAGTGTCCAAGCTCCAGCACCATCCCAGTGGTGGAAGGCTGGTTCTTTTTCCCAGTGGGATGATCCCACAGGTTTTTCCAGCCAAACCACCCCAGTCTCTGCCTCCAAGAGCCATCTGACCACTGCTTCCCTTTCGTCTGATCTTTTCAGTTCTTGCTTCCATTCCAGATTTGCTCTCAGTCTACCGTCAGTGGATCCCTGAAGCCATGCACGATGACCTTGCCCAGAAGTGGCCACCAGTGTGACTGTTCTTGATGGACTTCTTTCCTCCAAGATGTTTCAAGGGCTTCCAAGAGTTTCCCTGGAAGTCTGACACAGATGAACTCACCAACTGTAGCAATACCTTTTTGTAAGAGAACCAGGTGTTAGTCTGGTTTTCTGGGAAGTCCTGCATGCTCCCAGAAGTCCTACCAGCTGTTTGGCTGGTATTTTGTAATATTAATGTTTGGATAATTTTATCCATTGTATTTTATAGATTGGGTGGGGGTTTTTTATCTGAAGTTTATCTTTGGACTATATTAGTCATATGAACTATAATAAATATGTAAAGCTCTTGGTTTGGGTGGGAGACATTATTTCTTTGTTGGATGCTGCAGTGAGCAGAATTTCAGACCTGTGTAGGCATGTTAGCAGATCCAAACACAGGCAGAACCCTTGGGCCTGGGGGTGGGTTGACCCTGACCCAAACACTGATGTGTGTCAGCATTGTGAGTCACCAGTCAGGAACAGCAGCAAGGGGACTGCTATGGAGAAATCCACTCCAGCCCAGCCAGACCAGTGCAGTTCTGATAATTCTTTTCCTCCTCCTTGAGGAGTTTCCCGTCACTTCAGGATATCCACTCATCTTCCTTTCAGAAATTTTTGTTCAAAGCTCTCCCCATTCCTGGCTTGGCGCTGCAAGTACTCAAATCTCCTGGGGCCTTTGCCACATGGAGCATTTTGGGGAATGCAACAGGTTTTAGGAAGCAGGGCAGACTTTAAACCATTGCTCATTTTGCAACAAGAAATGTTGGTAGTGCCAGAAGAAAACGTGGAGCCTGAGTTTGTCTTCCCGTTTGTCTGATCTTTTCAGTTCTTGGTTAAACCCAGAGCTCACACTGTGCTGAGTGGCTGCTGCTTCTGGCACTGCAGTAGAAGTTGTGGGCAAGGACCCCATGTCCTGCAGGGAACTGGTGCAGCCCAACCACAGAAGTTGGATGCGTGTCCATTGCTCCCACACACACCAGAGAGACCAGAGTTCAGGCATTAAAAATATCTAAGGCTGATGAAACAGCAACTTTTCTTCTTGAGCACGAAGGAAACCAGCCCCTTCCACTGTGTGTGTGTGTAAGTCAAATGCTCCAGCACTGCAGTGTTTAGTGACAACCCCAGGCAGGAGGGCACTGGGGTGTTTTTGACAGGGTGCCTTTCTCAGACAAGAATTGCTGCAGAGTCTGCAAACTGCTCAGTGGTAAGGGAGGGGAGGCCAAAAAAAAAAAAAAAAAAGTGATTACGGAGCTTACTTGGAAATTGTGGCTCCCAATTTAGAAAACGGGGCAAGAGGAAGTAAAAACATCCGCTTTACAGGGGCAGAGGGGGCAAAAAAACAAGGGATAAAAAGCCAAAATGTGGAGATGCCGGGGATTGAACCCGGGACCTCATACATGCAAAGCATGCGCTCTACCACTGAGCTACATCCCCGTGTAAAAGCAGCCTCGCAGTTCCACTCATAACCAGATCCACCGCCCCCGCCGAACGCACCGAGCTCGCCTTGCACTCTACCCACGCACCTCCCCGTTCCCCCCGTCCCGCACAGCCCCGCGTGGGGCTCCGCACACCCGAGGCGGCTCCGCACCCTTATAGGGCAGGGCGGAGGCGAGCTCCGTATGTGCCCATCCTCGTTAGTATAGTGGTGAGTATCCCCGCCTGTCACGCGGGAGACCGGGGTTCGATTCCCCGACGGGGAGGTACATTCGCTTTTTTCCTTAAACACAGCGTTCTTTGCGGGCGGCCCCACGCAGTTATTTTGTCCGCGACGTGGCCGTGGAACAGCGAAGGCGCGTCACCCCGCACCGACGGGGAAGGGCTGGGGCCGGTACAGCCGCGCTTTGCGCAGGGGCGGGGGATGCCAGGGGAGCATCCCGGCGGCGCGGAGTGCCAAGGGAGCATCCCTGGAGGGGGGGGTGCCAGGGGAGCATCCGGCGGCGGGGGTGCCTCTGGTCCCGGCCATGGGAATCGGTGGCAGGCGGGGTGTGACCCCCGGCGGACCGGGCGCGGTGGGATCCTCATGGCNCGGCAGAAGATTTTTTTCGTGGTGGCGGGTGCTTCTGCCACCTCACGGGGCTGCGGGGCCGGGCTGCCGTCCGTGTGTCGGGCGGGTCGCGTCTCTCCCGATGTCCCCGCGGTCGTGCGAACATTTTGCGGTCGGAACCACTTCCCGGAGCTGCTGCAGGGTGAGCCCGTCGGGCATGACCCGCCCCGCGGGACAGTGTCATCGCACCGTCCTCGTTAGTATAGTGGTGAGTATCCCCGCCTGTCACGCGGGAGACCGGGGTTCGATTCCCCGACGGGGAGGTTGTGCTTACATTTTTTTGTCAATCAATGCATTTTTTTTCTTTCCGCACTTTTTCCATTTTCAACGGCGGGAAAACCTATTCATTTTTTGCGGCGCGAACCAGCGTGTTCCCTTGCTTCTAAGGGTTGCCTGAGGATCACCGGTGGGTCTGCAGGGTGCAGCGGCCTGGCGGGCACGCGGTGCCCACATCGCTCTGCCCGTATCCCCAGTACCCGCATCCCCCTTCCGCGGGGCGCGGGCACTGGGGACGGACCTGACCGGCGGGCCGGACGTGCTAGGCGGGCAGGGGGATGTAGCTCAGCGGTAGAGCGCATGCTTTGCATGTATGAGGTCCCGGGTTCAATCCCCGGCATCTCCAAGGGGTAGCTGCTCTTTTTGGATTCTCCCCATGGCTCCGCGATGATTTTTCCCAGTTAAAGTCATATCTCAGCAAACCGTGCCGTGGCCGTGCTGCCAAAACAGCCCTGGCACCTTCCCAGTGCCACAAAATGGCCTTTCTTCTTTTTGTCACTTTTTCCCCCTCAGCCTTGTCCAAACACATATCCCGTGGGATTCCCCATCCCTGCCCTAAGGCCCTGCAGATGCAGAGTGGCCTAGAAGGAGGGACAAAGCACCAAACCCCGAAATGCAGGGGACACTGGCCAGACCCACCTGACACCTCCTCATCCCACACGCTGGCAGAGCTGGGGACCCACAGCCACACGTAGCTCAGGGTCTCTGCCCCACACTCCCAGACCCAAAGGGGATGGACACAAGCCAGGAGAGCCGGGTTGGCTGCACTCACTGGCTGCGATGGTGCAGGAGCAGAGCTCTCCCTGGCTCCGAGCTGGCTCTGCAGTGCGCACTCACCTCTCTCCACTCCCTGCTCAGCCCCTCAGCAGTGTGGGCAGCCTCGCTCAGAGCAGCTCAGGAAGAGCTCTTGGGGAAACAACCTCCCTGCTTTGATCTCCTCAGGTTGGCTGGGCTCATCAGGAAACCCTCTGGAGCCGGGAGGGCTGAGAGTTATGGCACAGTTTAGAGTTTCAGCCCAGAGAGACCAAAGCCCATGTAGAACATGAAACAGCATCTATCTACACAGTTCAGTGGCAGCTGTTTTATCTCACTGATCAGTTTCCAATAGCAGTGGGAGCTGATCGGCGACAAATGCAAAGTGACATTTCCTGCCACAGTGGCTGAAAAGCTCCTTGTGCTATTTATTTACTCATGTTACTTCCAGTTGATATTTTGAGCCAATATTTGTCTACAGCACTGGTAAAGTGTAAATACCCCTGTTGCAAATCACTCCCTGGATCACCCTGGGCAGCTGTACTTATGCAACATGCCCTGCACGTGACTCTAAGGACAGTTTGTGGTGACAAGCACGAACTAACAGACTTTTTGGCACAGGAAATCAGTATCTGTCAGTAAAACGAAAAGGTCACAGTCTGTTATTCACCAAGGCTGCACTGAAATCCTAGCAAAGGGCACTCAGACTTACGGGGTAGGATAAACACGGAAGGGCTTTGTTCACAGAAATCTTCTCCCAGCTCAGGAAATACCATTTTTCTGCAAACCACACAGATGTGTTTAAGGACTGTTGGATCAGGGCTGAACATCTGCCTTGCCATCTAACTCCAATCTGAACCTTTAAATGTGTGCTCCTCCAGGGTTTGATTCAGACATCAGGTACAAACCCAGGATGTTCAGTGCTTGGCTTATTACCCTAATTAAGTGAAGAATGTGACTGTGTCATCCTATCCTGTTACAAAACCCCATCTTGTCAGGAAATACCTTTCCATGTGCCTTTTTGACAATTTTCAGACCAGTCCTGAGTGCTCACTCTGTAACTAAAAGAACAAGCTTAACATTACTGCTCACTTTCAGCTGAGGAAAGACCTAAACCCAGAAGGCTTTTCCAATCTTTGATGTTTATGCAACTCCCAACGCACACAGTGTCAGCCAGTGAGCACTGAGAGGAAACCAAAAGACTCCTGCGGGTTTTTCTTTCCATCTAAATGGCCCAAGTGTTTGAGATTATTATCACAACTGCTATGGTGAGTGTTAATACAAACAGGAGGCAACAGAGGCTGAGGAGCTCCCCAGAGCATTCCTCTCCCCTAACAGCTCCGTGTGTCAGGCAAACACAGGCGGTTTTGCCCAAACCAATCACAAAGCTGTTGCTGGGGCTCTGCTGCGGGCGAGCAGCCCTGGGTGTTATCTGTGTTCCTTCCACGTTCCTTGGGTGCCGGCAAACGAAGGATTTTCTAGGCGGATTGGACTGAATGGCATCGCCTTAATCTTGCAGACAAAGCCCCATTTTGTTCCCAGCCGTGCCCTGGAACTGCCGTGCAGTTTGACTGGGATGGCACAGGAGCTGAGTGAGTGCAGCAGAGGTCTACCAGAAGGTGCTCTGTGAGAACAGAGTAAGAAAAGAGCTTTATTATTTCTGTTTATGATTGATTTTATCCCAGTGGCAAGGCCTCAGCCCTGAGTTATACACTCCACAACTCAGATGCACAGTCTGCTTTATGTGTGTGCTTATAAACACTCAGGGTTTGTCTCAGGCAGCCCATCTGCAGGACTTGGAGCTCTTTATCCATCAGGCCTTTTGTGTCCCTCAGGTCACCTCTCCACCTCCGGGCAGAACCCTCCTGCAGCCCTTTCCTGGGACGATCCCTGCCCTCCATGCCGCCCAGCCTCGGTGGGTGCCCCACACACACCACCTGCCCCCTGTCCCACAGCCGCGGTGGCACCGAGGCCGTGGCACAAACCTGTGCCCCGCCAGGGGGACAGACACCTCACCCCCGCCACTGCTGCACCTCCGGCACGCTGAAACTCACCGGAGCCTTCCCCCACAGCGATCACACTCGAGGCTTCCCCCAGCACAAAGCCACGACTCCCCTTCCCTCAGGAATCCCCCTCACGGTGCGGCCGAGGGCAGAGCGGCCCCCCACCCAAGCCCCAACGTTGGAAGCCAAGTTGGTTTTGCTCACACAGCGACGCAGCCGCAAGGTTTAAGGCCCTAAATACAACGTGAACCTCTGAATTAACGCTTTAAACCCGGGGGCGTCCTAGCGGAGCTGCACGGCCGCCGTCCCGCTCCGGGTGCTCCATGCCGGGTGTTCCCTGCGGTCCTCCCGCGAGAACTTCACTACACCCCAGCGCGGGGAGCGGCTCCCTCCGCAACGGCCCGTCGCGGCCGCACAGGGCGGCGGCGCGTGGGGCAGAAAAATAGTGCGCGGCGGAGGGATCCGGCGCGGCGGGGCGGGGCGCGGAGGGTCCATATAAGCGGCGGGACGGAGCGGAGGGGGATGTGTGGAGTAGTCGTGTGAACGCGTCTTAATTTTGCGTGCTGTCTGCTTGTCCTGCCAGCCCCGTGGTGAGTGCGCGACGGGGGGAGAAGCGCCTGGTACGGCAGACGGAGCGTTTGGGTGAGGGGTGGGTGGGTGTGCGGGCGGGACAC
>VXAU01000197.1:4899015-4920635 GCA_013399695.1 Formicarius rufipectus
GAGGGTCGGCGTGGGACTGGTCCACGGGGTCGGTGGCGGTGCGGAGAGGGGTGTGCTGGGGTCGGTGCGGGATGCAGGGTCGGTGGCGGTGCGAAGAGGAGGTGTTAGAGCCGGTGCGGGATGCGGGGTCGGTGGCGGTGCGAAGAGAGGGTGTTGGAGCCGGTGCGGGGTGCAGGATCGGTGGTGGTGCAGAGAGGGGTGTGCTGGAGCCGGTGCCGGGTCGGTGACGGTCCGGAGAGGGGTGTGCGGGGTCGGTGGCGGTGTGCGCTGCGGGCTGGTGCGTGGGCACATCTCCCTTGTGCAGTGCGGTCCGGAGACCGTGAGACAGCTGAGCACTGGAGGTGACAGTGTCACTGCTACAGCTCCGAGCAGCCTCGGGATGTTACGCTGGGCAAATCCGGGGTTGGGATGTTCCACCCCTGAGGTATTCCACCCTTGGGATAGTCCTCTGCTGCAGAAAGCTAACGTGACCGGAATGAGCACATTCCCACCCCTGCTTAGTGAGGGCTCTTTGCATCCCTGGAATTGGCTGGGGACCCAGTGCTGGGCTGAGCATTGCCCTGGGCATCAGCCCTTCCTCCCATCCCTCCTGTCTCTACCTGCAGCACGAGTTCCTCCTTTCATAAGTAGGTGAACAGACTACCAGTCTCACGTGTACTCTGGTGAGATGCTTTCCCAGCTGGAAACAGTGCAAGTGATGTACAGTAGCACTCCAAAGGAGCTTTGGGCATGGAGCAGCCTCTGAGTCCTCTCTCCTAGACCAAAAACCTAAAGAGTCACTTCTTTGAAGACCTGTCTTATCCACAAAAGAGGCCCTGAGGCTGAAGGGGGTTTATCCCCCACAGTGTGGATGGAGTTGTTGGTCTATTCAGTAACTGCTGCACAGTCTTGTGAACCAACATTCCTGTCCCTGCTGCCAGGACCCCAGTTATCCTGCTGCAATGGAGAGCTCACTTAGCCAAACCTTTTTTTCGCTGTCCAGACCAAAAGTCCTCCCTGCCTGGGCCTTTCTCCAAGTTTCCACCCACCCAGCTCAGCCCCTGAAAATGACCTTCTGATGAAAGAAGTGAGCAAACACCTCGTAGCCAATGGCTGTCATTGCATAGGCTGAAAAGTTCCTGCCGAAAATGACCTACTTAAACATACCCCCTGGAAATGCTGCTGTCTGGGCAGAGACAGACAGTCCTGTGCATGAAACAGTAGAGTAGTCTTTGTTTGGTTTCATGGACCTCAGGAGCTGGTACCTGCAAAGAAAAGGCTGGATGGCCCCTGCAGAACAAAAACGACATTATTTTTGTGCAAAAACCTTTCTGCCCTCTTTTTAGCTAATCCTGATTCTCCAACCTAATTAGTTAAATCCTAGTAATTTTCAATGAGAACAGAAGATGAGGAAAATACCAACTCTTGTTTCTCCTCCCTTCACCTCAAGCCCTGGTTTCCACATCTTCAGTATGACCCAAAGTGGCCCCAAGCTCTTATTTTTTCCATTTTGCATGAAACCTCTTAACTGAGTGATGATGGATGGTGAATAATGTCCAGGGCCTTACTGAAACTCCTGAGTTGGCCCTTCAGAGTAGTGTGGGTGAGCAGAGCTTGAAGGACTGGCGTTGGGCAGGTTAAGGCTGGTTTGCCCATCCTGCCTTCCTGAGCTCTGTCAGTATAGTATATCCTGATGGAAAAGCACTTAGTTACAGAGAGGTGGTCGTTTTGAGGGTAGCTTTAGGTAAAGTCTGTAGGGAAAGACACAGGGAACTTGGAACTTATCTCCTGCCCCCTCTGCACTGGGCTGCCTGTGGTGTTGGCTCTGCAAAACCTGGGGATATTGCTTTTCTAGAAGCATCTGCAATGCCACGGACTTGCCTAAGGTATGATCTTGAACACTGTGAGGCTGCATCAGCTCATCCCTCTGCCACCCATTGCTGCTGCCCTGGCTGAAGGCTGGGAGCAGGCTGACAGCTCACCTTGCTGTTCCAGCAGGGTGGGCAGGAGGTGGAGAGTGAGGTCTGACTGATGCCCAGTGTGATTGCTCCTCTCAGTGTGTGTGGGAAACCTCAGCTCTCAGTTTTACTGATCAGGGTGGCTGGATCCTCCCTCCTGGAGAGGCAGGATTTGGGCACTGTGGGGGAGCTGCTGCTCTTCTGGTCCTGTCTGGAGCCTGTGGGCAGTAACCAGTTCCTTTCAGTTCCTCAGGAACAAAGATCATCCTGGTCAGGAGGGGTCAAACATCTCAGTGACACTTTATAACCCTTCTAGGTTGACAAATACTCTATTTTAATTTCAGGCACATGACCATATTTGTTTTGACCTACAAGTTGCTTTATTCTAAGGCTATCCTGTTAGGTGGATATTACTTAGCAGCGCCTGTGGAGTGCCTTGAGCTGCCTAGATGGTAGAGGGCTGGCAAAGGCAGCCTTGAGCTGGGATGAGACTCCTTCTGACTGGGTACATGTTACATAAATAAATGCATATGCAGCAGGTGATTCAGGGAGCAGGAGATAGAACAATCAAGTAAAGGAAACCAGATGTTCCTGATGATACTTTACTGAACACTTGAGAATCAGGCTTGTAAAGCAGACCAAATAAAAATTTATCCTATCTGCTTCTTTGCTATGAAATCCTCGAGGCTGGCAGGATGGAGGAACTTGGCCAGCAGAATGTGGGTGTGGAAGAGGAGGTGGGAAGGGTTTGCTGGGTTAGGTGGGTTGCACTGCACTGTGGAGGTGTCTATTCAGGGTAGGCTTTGGGTGAGGGGCTTGCAGAGCCCTGCTACTTGGGGGCAGCCCAGCCCAGCCCTGCCATGAAATGGCTAAAGAAAGATGGGATGTTGTGGGGAGGCCTTTGGCAGTTTTCTGTCTCAATCCCTTGTGTCAGCAAGTAAATACCCAGTGGGGTCGAGTTGCTCCAGTGCAGGAGAGCTGTTGTGGGGTTGCTGAGCTGCACTGTGAGAAAGCCCACGTGCCTTCATCAGTCAGTGGATCAACCCCACTTCCATAAGCAGGCCAGATTACCTAATCAGGGCAAAGATTTTGTCTGCAAAAGAAAAGATTATGGTGGAACACACCCAAAGTACGTGTTCAAGAAGAAACAAGCTGTTGCAGACCCCTCAGAGGCAAGGAGGGAGTGGAAGCAGATGTATCCAGATGTTCCTGATCTGAGAAGGGCTTAAGTTATCTTTGAGCTCCTGCAAGCATGTCCCAGCAAACAGTACAGTGGTATGGAAACACAATTGTGTGTTGCCTTTGACCTGTTTCATGATCAGCTATGAGCTGATGGCAACCGAGAGGAAGCAGAAGTGTCCTGTATTGTGCTGTTGGGACACAGCTGGGTTGCCATCCCAATCCTCCCTCTGCTTTTTGGGACTCTAGTGGGCTCTCCTTGCTGGTACCCAAACAGTTGTGAGGATGGTTGTCCCCTTTCTCCCAGCCTTTGCTTGCTCCTGGCTGTGTGGAGCTGCCAAACCATGAGTGAAGGCCTTTGGGGAAGGGGTGTTTCTACTGAACAAGTGAAACGTACAGAGGTGTGAATAATTCAGTGCTGGTTTGTCTAGTGCAGAGCGAGTCTCCAGCACGTCAAAACAACTCTATAGAGTCCTGTGGGTAGGATCTGGAAAGGGGAGCCTGAATAAATAAGCTAACAGGCATCCTGTGGCATAAACTTGATGTTTCTTCATACGTAGGAGTTCTTCATATATAAGTTTAGATCTAACTGAGTTTGTCTGCATAACAGGCCTGGATCCTCCAGGGAGCCTCTACTGGAACTGCTGCCTTTGGTTGGGCCTTACACAAGGGTGGATGTACTCATCTACAGCCACAGAGCCCAAAAATTGTGTCTCCTTACTCTGTTTTCTGAATATATTTTTTTTTCTTTTTCTCCCTCCTTTACAGAATGTCAGGATTGACCCCAAGAGCATCACCTTCAACATGTGGAAAGACATTCCCGTCCCTTTCTACTTGTCTGTGCACTTCTTTGAAGTGCTGAACCACAAGCAGGTGCTCCTGGGAGCAAAGCCAGTGGTGAACCAGCGTGGACCCTACGTCTACAGGTCAGGTACCACTTGTGGTGCAGCTCAGCTTGAGCCCAGTCTCTGTGCTGCCTGCCAGGCTGCCAGCTGACTCCTCTGGCAGAAGGGCACAGCACTGCATGCTTGGTGTGACTCCAGTGGCTCAGGGTTTTAAAGTGACCCATATGTGCTCTAATTGCTCTGATCTTGCTGTAGGACCTCTGGCCACTGGGCTGGTGAGACTGTTCTCTTCTTCGTGGTGTTGTGGAGCTCAGTCCTGTGCTGGGGCATGTTGGACAACCAGAACTGGGCTGATATGGTCCAAACATAGGCATGAGGGGTGTTGGTGGTGACCCTCATCTTCAGAATGCACTTGTTTTACCTTCACTGTGCATTTAAGAGTCCAGCTCTAGAGCTGGAGTCACCTCAGTATCAAACTTCATGGATCCCTATCTAGCATGAGACCCAGAATCTTCTTAACATGAGCACTCTGATCATGAGTGCTATGGACCACTAAAACTTGGTCAGACGTAAATTTTCAGTTTATGACATAACCTACAGCAGGGCTGGGTCTATTTGCCATGGCTGAGGGCTGTGGCTGAAGCCCCAGATGCTTCTCTGTGCCTGAAATGTGAAGCGATGGTTGATGTTGAGTTGAGACCATGAATTTACTCATAAGTAGTCATATTTAACACGTTGGTGCCTACTTTTGTGTGGTGAGGTTAAGTCAGCAGGCTAAGCAAGCTCATGTGGGAAGATTATTAGTTAATCCAAAGCTGTTTGAGCTGTACTTGGGGGGAAACCTGGCAGTATGTATATGCCCTTGTTTCCTCTGGGCTTGCCAGGTCACACCATGTGGGTTCTGTATGTTGCGATGGCATCAGTTTCTTGGCTTGGGGAAAAGGCTTCACTTACTGTAAATAAGAATAAACAAAGGGGCAAAGCTTATTAGTGTCCTTGTGTTCCCACTGAGCAAGATTAGTGCCTTTCCCTAATGTGGGCTGTGAAACAGAGGCTCCACAGTAAAGGACTTTGTTTTCACTGGTGGGTTGAGCATCAGTTCCATTAGGAGCTGTAACAGGCTCACAGTATTGGGGACAACCTCGTGCTGTGGCAGAGCATTGCAGCCTCCGTGGGACTGGGCTGCCCCCATGGTGGGGGGTGAAGTCCAGCAGCACTGGCCAGTGTGCAGGAGATGGATGGCCTGAAGTCCTGAAGAGCAGGAGGGCCACAATGCTGTTCCCTGAACCCAGGAGCCATCAGAGAGCTTGGGAGCAAACCAGTGTGGGCTCACTGGTGGGTCCTGTGGTATCTCGGCTTGTCCTCCCGTGTTTGCAGGTTGTTTTGGCCTGTGGGTTGGTGTGGCTCTGAATATCTGAGTATCTCTGATGTGGCTGGGCTTTTCAATGGCTGTAAGCAAAGTGACAGGGGAGATTTATGTTTTTGTCTTCAACTTCTCAGGTGGGTGTTGAGTTGGGAAAGAACACTTCGTGTCTGCCAGAATCCTGTCTGTCAGAGATGCCTCACTCCTGAGCTGCCATCCCTCCTGCTGGACTCTAACCCTGGTTGGGGTGTGAGGCTGACACCTATTCCCTGGCACACTGCCTCCCATGGCTTTTCACTGGATTTCAGTCTTCTCCACAAGCCCAGGCTGGTGCAGCCCATCCTTGCTCCACAGTTGTTCTGCCTGAGGGGAAGGTTCCCATGATTTCTTCCATCTCTTTGCAGGGAGTACAGGTATAAAACAAATATCACTTTCCATGACAATGACACCGTTTCCTACCTGGAGTACCGGAACCTTTTCTTCCAACCAGACATGTCTAATGGCACTGAAGAGGACTACATCGTTGTGCCAAACATTTTGTTGATGGTAAGTGCTTGTTCCCTGGATGGGTTCCAGCTTCTGAGCTTGCAGGGAGGGTGGTGAAACCCAGTGCTAAATCAAAGCTTACGTTCTTGTAGGACTTAAGGCTAATCAAGCAGCAAGGTGTTAAGTTTTCATAAAATGCAATTTTCTTCTTTCTGGGTATTAGTTGTTGTGTTGGGCTGTTAATCTTCCAAAACCAGCATGCGCATGTTTCAAAACAAAGAGGGGCTGGCAAAGCAGCTGGACTTGAGTCTGTAACTTCCCCTGAGCATCCTCTGGGGAAATGAAACCTGTGAGCCCTCAACTGCTTTCTTCCTAAACTGGGAATAAAAGAACTTCAGTCTGTCCAGAAGATTTCTCTGGGGCTGTACATGGGAGCAGCAGAAGGATCTTGCTGACCCTCAAAGATGATGCTCATCTGGTAAAGCTTTCATTGCAGAGGTTTGTTTTCTTTCCCAGGGAGCAGCTGTAATGATGGAAAACCTGCCAGGGTTTTTGAAGGTTATAGTGAGTGGAGCCCTGGTTGGCCTAAAACAGAAGGCGTTCATGAACCGGACGGTGGGGGAAATCCTGTGGGGTTATGAAGACTCTCTTATAGACACAATAAATGCACTTGTTCCTGGGCTCATCCCTTTCAAGGGGAAGTTTGGCTTGTTTGTAGAGGTGAGTAAAGTGTTGGTTGGAAATACTGAAATCACAGCTCTTGGGGGTGGCTGAGACACTCAACTGAAATAAGTAGAAGTTCATTAGCTGACAGTATGTGAAGCACCCCTGGAGCTGGTGAGGAACACAAACTCAGTAACATGTTGCAGTCTTGCTGTGCTTAGTGGATTAAGAAGCTGTTTCTTCTCTCTGCAGTTGAACAATTCCCATTCAGGACTGTTCACAGTGAACACGGGCATGAAGAACATCAGTCAGGTTCACATGGTGGATACATGGAATGGGCTTAAGAAGGTAAGAGCCAGGCAGTGGACCTTTAATACAGGAGCAATGCCTGAGCTTAAGCAATAAAATTAAGAGTGTTCTTACCTCTGGGTCATAGGTCTGAAGGCAAGTTTCTACAGGACTTAAAATGCTGCAACTTCTGTTCTAAGCAATTGCCAAGATGCAGCCATGTGGCAAGGGGCTTGTTGGGGAGGATTAAATGCAGTTTATCGTGAGGGTCACTTGGACTCCCTTGAAATGTTATTGGAGCTGGTTGCCTCTAATGGTCAAAGTCTCAGGTTCCTGTGGCTCATGTTTAAAGTGCTACTTTAAATACTCTTGTTAAAGGGATGTTTTATTATTTCCTTGTAGAATATAACTCCTAACTAAAATCAACTGAATCTGCAGATCAGCCACTGCGGGTGGTGGATCTTTTCCATTAATTGGGCAGATGTTTGATTCACTGAATCCCTGAGTTTGGAAAAGACCTTTAAGATGGCAAAGATCTTTGATATTCTTTGGTGTTGTGATCTCAAGCTGCTGTGGAAGCAGTGCAGGGTGGTGGATATCCCATGCAGGGGTGGAAGCCAACTCCAGCAAACTTGTCCTTCTGAGCTCTTCTCTCTACACCTGTCCCACAGGTGAACTACTGGCGGAGCAACGAGTGCAACATGATCAATGGGACAGCAGGGCAGATGTGGCCACCCTTCATGTCCCCGACCACGCTGGAGTTCTACAGCCCTGATGCCTGCAGGTGAGGCCACAGCTGCCAGCCTGTCCCTTCCTGTGCACACAGAGTATCTGTGCAGTGACTCAGAGGCCTCAGGACTCGTTTCTGTAGTTAAAGTTCAGCTGCAGCTTGGGGTCGCAGTATCTGAGCTTAGCAAACAGCGTGGTTGTCTGATTAGCAGCATCTTGTGGTGTCCATAAATACCTTCCAGATCACCAAAGGAGTCCAACTTGCCCATGTTGAATCAGTAGAAAATAACCAGTCTAGATAAGATGTGGGCAGTGAGAGGGAGAAGTAAGGGTTGTCAGAAGGAAATGAAGCTGTAACTGTTTGCGGAACTCTTTTAGCTGACTGAGCTCCTGTAAAAATTATGTGCACACTAGAAACTTGTGCCACTATTTCCAGGCTCTTTTGCTTTTTTTCTTTATTTTGCTGCCTGGGTGATAACTGCTGTGTTTGCCTGTCCTGTATAAGACACCCAGACCTTAGCTGATCACACAGGGGCTAAAGTACTCTGCAGAGCTGGCCTGTGTGCATACACCTGAGGCTGGAAGGAGGGCAAGCAGGTACAGAAAACCTGCCCTCAGCTTGGGGAAGATAATGTTAACTCGGGCTCTCTAGATAGTGCTGCAAAACAAGCAAGTGCTCATCTTGAATGGGGAACAATGACCTCTTCGGTGAACAAACAAAGGCAGCTGAGCCAAGCAATAGCACAAGAATTCCTCTACACAAGGGACATCAGCAAATACCAAACTGACCAGGAGCCAGGAACTTACAGGGAAGTTTACCTGTAACCAAAGTTTAAATAGCTGTTTCTGTAAAACTATAGAAATCTCTAGAACAGAGAATGCTTCCAGACAAGGCTTCCAGTGAAGTGGAGGACACCAAACTTGGTTTCATGTTAGCACAGGAGGCTCTTGCCTTGGGGGAAGTGCTCAGCCTCCTAACCAGGCAGTGCTGTCTCTTCTCCCCAGACTTCTGCCTCAGCCTCTCTGTTCACCCAGAGTCACAAACATCAGCTGATAGACTAAAAGTGTATCTGCCTTGCTGCAGGACAGGCAGGGCTCATCTCCTGTGCCATTTGCACATTAAATGCAGCTGATGCTGAGCTGCAACTACCTGGATGTCCTTGCAATGTAGGCAAGGTTTCATCCTGCTGATGTGCTACAGCAGCCTTTGCCTCCCTGCTGGAAGGTGAACAGAGCCAAGAGGCACGAGTGTAACTCCTGAGCATGCCCTGATCCCCCATCCCTGGCCCTGGTGTCAGAAAGGGTGTGTAAGAATGAGCATCCTGTTGGTGAGCCCAGGCTGTGATGGATCCCTTCTGTGACCCCTTACCCATTCTGTGATCCCTGCAAGCCTCACTTGAATGTGAAGGGAGCAAACTTTTGTCCTGGAATCTTGCATTAATCCTGGACAGCTGGTAGCAATACTGCAGTGTAACATCACTAGTCTGTTGTAGCAAGAAAAAAAATCTTGCTGTGTCACGTAGTAAAATTTTCCACTGCTTTGATAATGGCCAGAGTTGGGCTTCAAAAGAGATTTAGGCAGTGTTCATCCCCTGTAACAGAGCACCTCAGAGCCAAGGCTTGCACAAAGTGGGTATTATCTCTTGGAGGGTTGCCCTGGGGATTACTACATGCCTTTAAACAAATCTCACCTGGATACAGCAAATAGACTTATAAGCCTGTAGTTTCTCTCCATAGCTAGTTCTGATCAGCCCTTTATCTATGCTTAAAACATGGAAAGCAAAAAGCTTAAATACTCATTCCCCATCCCAAGCACTGAGGGTTTATCTTGATCTCAAAGTCTAAGTTATATTGCAACTGCATCTTATCCAGGCAAGATAAGAACCTGGTTCTGGGCTGGCAACCTGTTGGCTAATTCTGATCCTTCTCCACTGAAACCCAGATCCATGACACTGGTATATGAGCAGTCCAGGAAGTTCAAGGGTGTGCCCACCTATCGCTTCGTGGCACCGAAAACCCTCTTTGCCAATGGTACAGATTATCCACCCAACGAGGGCTTCTGCCCCTGCATGCAGTCTGGCATCCAGAACGTCAGCACCTGTAGGTTCAGTAAGTCCTTTTCTCTTGTCTCTCCCTGCCCTACTGATACTAAATTTGAGATGCAATACAAGCTTGGCTGTCTGGAAAACTGTCCCTAGCGTCTGCTGGAGTGCTGAAAGGTACTGCTGGGCTCTGTGTGCACTCCACAGGCACCTTGGCAAGGAGGAAAAAAAAAGGAAAGATCCTTTGCTCACCGGCCCTATTGACAGTCTGGCATTTGTGGAAATGCCCAAGGATGCAGTGGGAGCTTCATGTCCCCAAAGCTGGGGAGGGAGCAGGCAGGGGAGAGAGGAAGAGGCAGCTTGTGTGACTGCCAAATCAAATGTTAACTTTGGACGCCGAACTTGGGTCACACAGGAGCGAGAACCCAGACTTGGTGTCCCAACCCATGTGTGGGAACAGTGAGTTACCACAGCAGTGTTGCATGGTGGGAGAGGGTGGATGGTCTTAACCCTCCCAGAGCAACGGAGCAACCTGCAGGGAGGGAAGGAGCCTTCTGGCTGGGAGGAGAAAAGGCTAAAAGCCTGCTGAGAACAAGTACTGTAAAGGCTTAAAAACATCAACAAAATGTCCCAGTGGAGGGTGTGGAGGATCTTAAGGTGCCTTTGATCTCATCCAGATGCACCGATGTTCATTTCCCACCCTCACTTCTACAACGCTGACCCGTTCCTGCTGAACACCGTCAAAGGTCTGCACCCCAACAAGGAGCAGCACGCGCTTTTCCTCGATGTGCACCCCGTAAGTGAGCCCATGGGGGTCCTCCCCTCACCCCGGGGGCCAGCCCAGGCTGGGGAGGGAGCCTGCCACCAGCTGAGTGGTGGCCCCACTCTGCTCTCGTGGCATTGATTTGAGCAGGTTCCATAGTGCAAAGACTGGCGAGGACATGTGCAGATAAAAATGTCAAAGCCATAAACTAATTGAATAATTAGCCTGGCTTCTAGGGAATTGCAGAACTAATTATAAGCATAATTGTTTCGATAAGCACAGTCAAGTTCTTTCCACTGACTCAGGTCTATAACACCAGGAGGTGTATCTGACAGCAGCCCAGCTGCACCCCAAATCTGGAAACACGTATTGCCACGAGAACTGGCTGGCAAAGGAGCTGAAGACCACGCTGTGGCTCAAGCTGGAACCCCCAGCTTTGGGCTGGTGGCTTCTAGTCTCTCAACTTGCCCATCGAGCTGGCTGCTTTTGCCCTGGGCTGCTGCTGTGTTACATTCTCCACATACCTACAGCGTAAGGGTGAAGTCACCACTCCAGAGGGGATGAGTTGGAGTGTCCTGAGGCATTGTTGTCCCAGCTACTGATGGGGAGGGGACTTTGGGATTTTTGCAACCACAGTCTGTGTTGTGCACGATCAGTTTTTCCAAATGTTCAGTGATGTTTGCTCAAGCAGAAAAAAAAAAATTCCCTCTTAAGGTAAACTGTGTCTTATCTAGACATTGGGTTATGACTGCTTTTCTTATCACAGTTATGAAAATCTAATTAAGTTTATTACAGTATCAAACATCTACTGATAACAGTACAGTTAACTATATCCTTATCTAGCTGCAGGCTGCTGAGTACAAACAGGGACAGTCCAACAAAAATTATTTGCTTGTAAAAATGTGTTGCAAAACTGCAGAGTCATGAGAAACCAATGAGTGCTGGTTTAAAAGTAAACTGGTGGGAGAAATGAACCTAACTCAAGAGAGATTACAAGTCAGTTATAATTTACTAAAAATATTAAAAGAAATACAATAATACAGAGAAAACTTTTAACCCACAACGACACATATATAACCCAGCACCCTGGGGCATGAACAGAGTGGTGCTCATGAGCCCCTGTGCTGAGCACCACATGGTCCTCCTGAGTGCAAAGTAAAAGGAAAGAAAACCTGTTGGTGAGGATGATGGTCACAGTCTTGTCAAGAGTGGCAGACACAGTCCTGTTGAGGTTCTGGTCTACCTCTGGATCCAATGAGTGGTATGAAAAGTCCCAAACCCCAAGGATTATATGTGGTCAGGTTCAGGTGGGAATGCCCAGTACCTCTCCCAGGGCAGGGATTTTCACAATGGCTGATTTAACTCTATGAGTCATGGGATGTTTTTGGAATCTTTGATGGACTAGGTTGTTGCAGCTGCCTGTTTTGCCAGTCCAGTATGGCCCATTAGCAGAGATGACCCCTCAAGTAGGTGTGAAGGTGCTGATGCCTCCCCTCTGGGGAGTCACCACAGCTGCATCATTGGTGTGAAGATAGAAACACTTCCCTGTCTCACAGGGTTCTTTAATACCCAGCTTGTAGCCTGAGGTGTCAGATGTGCCCATGGCAGCTGCTGCAAAGGATCCATTATTAATAGTCCATCAGGAATAACCTAGAGGGTGTATGTATGTATAACCATGGTTTTGGTTATACCCACATAGTGATAAACTGCTCCCAGCCCCTGGAACTTACTTGGTGCCAAAAAGACCCAGCTTTGTTTTTGTGGTCTTGGGCTGTTGCTGGACAGGGTCTGTTGGTTCCTACAAAGTCACTTAGAGGTTATTGATGAACTGGTTGGTCTCTTCCTATGCAGATGACGGGCATCCCCATGGATTGCTCCATTAGGCTCCAGCTGAACCTGTACATAAAGCACGTGCCTGGTATATAGTAAGTAGTCACCTTCTGAAAGTGTCCATCTCCCTTCCCTGAGCAGGGAGAGCTGTTATGCTGCAGCCACTGCAGGGTTTACTCTCCCCAGTGATGAAGCAGCCTTACCATGACTGGGTGTCCTGACTGCCAGAGCCAGCTGGCTCCTGCTGAAATGTCAGCCATTCCAGTGATCATGAGCTGCCATCCTTTAGCAGTGCAGGTGTGGCTGCCTGTTTGCTCAGCTTTGCCAGTATCCCTCCCCCTGACCAGAGTCAATGGATGGACTGCTCCTCCTGGGGAGGCAGGAGCTGTTAGCCTGTGCTGTGCCGCCTCTCTCATTTATCGCCAGCATGGAGAGGCAAAACACACTCTGCCTCTAGGGTTGACAGTGAAGCCTGTGTCCAAAATGACGCTTCTAGCTCTGTGAAAGCAAACAGAAGGTTTCTGTAACCAAATTGTGTGGTGCCAGGTGGTAAATACCAACAAGGGTGGGAGTGTGCTGTTGCTACTTTGGCTGAGGTGCAATTCTTGCACACAGTCCCCATGCTGCCAACTTGGCTGCGCCACCCCAATGGTACCACCCAGGTGACTGAGACATGAATTTTAGCATTCAGGTTCACTGAGTTTTGTATCTCTGGAGCCCAGGTTTGGGATGGCACTTATTTCTGTCCTCAGCCTGTTAAACCCAAAGGGAAGTATAAGCTCTGCTCTTGCATAAAAAGTCCAACTTGGACCTGATCCCCCAAGGTGGGAGTAGCTCATTGAAGCAGCAGGGATTGTCCTTATCTCCATCTCCTTATGCTGGTTTCCTGGCCACTATCAGTCTCTCAGACCCATCCTCTTAGGAAGAATTGTGGCACTAGCTGTGGCTTGATCAACCATAAATCTAAGCACGTGTTTCTGTTTTTAATTCTCTTCCCTCCTAGTCAAACAGGGGCGATTAGGCCGGTGGTCCTGCCACTGCTGTGGTTTGCAGAGGTGAGCTGCCTTCCTTGACCTGATTCTGCAGAGCCTCTCCTGCTTCCCTATGATCCAGTGCTGGGGAAATGCCACTTTGGATAAAGCTTTAAGCTAGCCAGACTAATTAAGCACCAACAGAAGGCTTTTCAATAGTTGGCTATGTCATTAATCCCTCTGAGCTGAACAAGCCCCGCACTATACTTGGTAAATCTCTGGCTCTGCCCTAGATGTGGGGTTAAATAGGGCCCTGGACAGAGCTGCCAGCATCCCTATACTAACATGGGCCAGGGAGTGTGTGTGCATGTCCAGCTGACTCCAGCTATTTAGCAAAAGCTTCTAGCCTGACTGAATCTTGCATGAATTCCCTAATTTATGCTGGGAGGTGGCAGGGGAAGAATTGTTCAGCTGGTCTTTCTGAGCCCTGGATGGGAGGAAAATCCCACTGACAGCTCTGCTTTTTTGAGCAGAGCGGATCCATCGAGGGCTCAGTCCTAGAGCAGTTTTACACCAACCTGGTGCTGCTCCCATCGGTGCTGGAGTACCTGCAGTACATCTTCCTTGGACTGAGTGTCCTGCTCATTATCTCAGCAGCTGTACTTATGGTAATGAATAAGGTAAGAATCTGCAGATGTCTAATAGGTAATGCTGTTAGTCAAATCAGACTTAATCAGATGATGTAGATTGGGCTGACAATCCTGAGGAAACATTGGCTGATGCCACCAACAATCTCCTAATGGTGCCAGGTGCCAGCAGGTAGCAGCAGGACTTCCTCAGCCACACAGAAATTTGGCTGCAAATAGATAACAAAGCATTTCTGGCTTTCTTGGTGCACACCAGCAGTGGAAAGTGGCTTCCTGGAGGAGGAGGTATTTCTCAACTCACCCAGCTAATGAAGAAACAAGCCTAGTTTAACAACCCAGCCTCTGTAGAAGGCAGCAGCAGATCTGTGCCATTGCACAAATTTGCATCCCTTCAGTCCCAACAGTTTTCCACTCAGAGCAGAGGTTTCTTCTCCAGAGGATGGAGCTACTTGAACACAGCTTGTTCACAGATGAAATGCAGTTGCTGTGTTCTTGCAGAGGCCATGCAGCCACTGTGGCTGCTTCTCAGCCCAGCCCAGAGTCTGTCTTCCATTGAAATGCACTTGGTTTCTTGCAAACTGCTCCAGACAGCTCTGGAAGTGAAACCCTCACAGCCTTTGTGGATGTGGGCTTACAGAGAAGTGCAGGCCTTTGAAACTGCCAGGACTTGGCAGCTGGGCAGCCTGTGATGGGGCAGGCAGTGGGGTGAGACTGAGGAGCCGTCAGGACAGAATACAAACCAGCTGAAACACTCAGTGGAGATCTGTGGCTCTGGCTCCATGACAGTGATCTGATAACACTAAGCTCTCAACAGGCTTTAGCTCTTGGAGTAGCTCCCTACCCTAACCCATATCAAAGCAAGCTGATTTAGTTTTGCACTACAGTCAGATGGCTTAGTCTGACTCTAAAGCTACAGGGGTGAAGAGGCTACTCGTGGGGATGAAAGGCAATGCTTGGGCTGAGAGCAGACTAAGGAGAAGCATGTGTGAGAGACTGCCTTTACTGAAACACTAATACAAACCCACCTTAAATAGCACCAGCGTTCTCCAAGTATCATGTAATTGGATTTTAACCAAGCCTTCAATTGCTTAATTGACTTAAACACATGATCTCAAATCCCCTTGTTCCTCCACGAACTTCCCTGCAGGGTGGGAGCAATGTTAGGGCCCAGCATGGAGCCCAGTGCTCATCACCAAACCCTTACTGTGCTCCCAGGATGGTCAGGGGATGAACCACTCGACTTCAGCATGTGTCAGTGGTCACTGGCAGACAGACATTCTGCTGCATTTCAGCAGGTCTGTAAAAGGGCTGGGCAGCTGTTTCTAACACCTTATGCAGCCCTGAGCTGGCATTTCCTCACCCTGCTTTGTGCAAGTCTTAATTCCTGGTATCAAAGAGATTTAGCGATGCCAGAAAGGGTCAGGGAGAAAAGCTGGATTTTAAACTCCTTCAAGCCAACTGAATATCTGCTTGTGAAATATCCCAAAGCCAGGCATTAGCCAGCTTTATTTCTGTGCTCAGCCAAAAGTGTCATGAAGCGTTAGAGCTAAAAATCAACTGCAGGAAGTGCCTGCCTACCTGGAAAGTGATTAAAAAGCTTCAATGACCATATAAATCCCCAAGGAAGCTGTACAACAACACATGAACGTCTCACCTAATGAGTAGATAGATAAGAGGTCATAAACTGGAAGATTTGCAGCCAAGGTGTGTTCCTCATTTGATTGAAGTGTTGCTGATCTAGTGCTGATTGCTTAATCGTGCACAGTTCTGCCTCTGGAAGTCACAGGCGATGTCAGAGGGGACACTGAGCAGGGACGTTGTCCCCACCTTCACGTGTCTGCCAGCGTGAAGGTCTCCCTGAACCCAGCTCCTCCCTGCACTGTCTTGTGTGCCTCTGGCTTCTGGAGGAAGCAGTGTGCTCTGAACCCAGTGCAGATGAGGTGCTGTGAAACAACTTAAATCTTAGTCTAGTTTATAGTGGAGCCAGTTTGAAATGCATCTGTTGGATGTGCAGCTCTAAAAAAAAAATGCCCAAATCTGTACAGATGTAAAACACTCCCAGGTGTTGTAGCTCTCCTTTGCCATTGTGGCCCAGAGCCTATGTGGTGACACATTTAAAAGGCAAACAGACCATTTTAAAACTGGCTTGACACTGACCAAAATCTTAACTAGTATTTAGTTCAATCTAAATTTTGAAATCGTAATAACTAGATTCTAGTTAAACACTGATTTTCAAATCTGCCCTGAAAATTGGAACCCTCGTGAAATTCGTGTTTAAGTGCACCATAAACTAGACTGATTGTCTTCTAGGAAAAATGCTCTTTATTTTGGAGTAGCAATAAAAAGAACTCAGACAGTAATAAGGCCAACGAGGCCAACTCTGCCAAAAAGCTGCCTCCAGTTAAGGGGACGGTGTTGCGGGAAGCCAGACTGTAGGTGGGTACCCAGTCAAGGTAACACACTTTTCTCTCATCCTGATTTGATTGAACTTTGCTTAAAACCAATCAAATTAAATGTTTACTCTCCACATCTACCAGGCATGCCCTCCTGGCAAGGTTGATGGAATAGTGTTGTCTCGTGGCTCTATTCAGGGCAATTTAGATGTCTTAAGACTCACACTTAACTGGGTTGCAAGCACGTGCTCTTATTGTTTCTCCTGATGTACCTGATCTGCAGCCCTAATATCAGCAGGAATCAGGGGGGAAAGTAGGATTGGTGTAAGGAAACACGTTTCTTGCCTATTTCCCCCCAGTTCCAAATGTCTGAGATGCGGAGGTAAGTTTTTCATGGGAATAACAGAGGTAGTCAACTGGTGGGTGTCACCCCTGCCCTGCATGCAGGGAACCTCAACAGAAGAGGCTTTCAAGAGGGAATTTGTCGTGTATAAAATATCTGGGTTTGTATTACAGGACCACAAAATCACTGAATCGTTGAGGTTGGAAGGGATCTCTGGAGGTCATCTAGTCCAGCATCTCGTCCAAGCAGGGTCACCTAAAGCTGATTGTTCAGGACAATATCCAGATGTCTCTTAATATCTTCAGGGATGGAGATTTCTAAGGGCAACCTGTTCCTGGTTTTACAGTTTCACAGAAAAAGAAAAAAAAGTATTTTTTTAATGTTCAGATGGAATCCCCTCTGTTTACATGCCACTTGGCTCTTGTCCTGTTCCTGGCCACAACTAAGAAGAGCCTCGTTCTGTATGTGCACACTCCTTTCAGATCCTTGTATACAGTGATAAAATTCCCCTGAGTTTTCTCTTCTTGAGGCTGAACAGTCCCAGTTCTCTTGGCCTTTGCTCACATGAGAGACAGTCCAATCCTGTAATCACTTCAGTGGTCCTTTGCTGGACATTTCCCAGTAGCTCCATCTCTCTTGTTCTCACAATCCCAGAATTAAATACAGTATTCAATGTATGGCTTCACCAGTGATGAGCAGAGGGAAAGGATCACCTCCATGACCTGCTGGCAACACTCCCCAGGCAGCCCAGGATACAGCTGACTGCCTTTGCTACCTGGGCATGCTGCTCCTTCATGTTCAGCTCGGTGTCCCCTGACTCTCTGGTCCTTTTCTGCAAACCTGTTCAGAGCTGGGTGACCCTTGTTGTGTACTGGTGCGTGGAGTTATTCTTCCCCGAGTGCAAGACCTTGTACATCCTCTTGTTGAACCTCATGAGGGTCCTTCCAGTCCATTTCTCAGCCTGCTGAGGTCCCTCTTGGTGTATCAGCCACTCTCCCAGTTTTTGTAGCTCATTAATAAAGACGTTAAACAGGACTGGACCCAGTGTTGACCCTTGGTGTACACTGATGGTTACTGGCCTCCAACTAGACCTCATGACCCTCTGGGCCTGGCTGAGAGCCAGTTTTCAGTACACTTCACTGCTCATCTAGCCCATACTCCATCAGCCTCCCTGTAAGGTTTTTATGGGAGACAGTGTCAAAAGCCTGAAGTCCAATATCCCTTGCTCTCCCCTCATCTGCCATGCCAGTTGTTTAATCACAGACATTTATTAAGTTGGTCAAGCACACTTATCCTTGGTGAACCCATGGTGATTACTCCTGATGACTTTCTTGTTCTTCATGTGCCTGGAAGTGATTCCTAGGATTAGCTGCCTTATCAACTTCCCATGGATTGAAGGGAGGTTGACTGGCCTGTAGCTCCTGAGATCTTCCTTCTTGATCTTCTTCAAGATAGAAGAAGCATTTGCTTTCCTTCAGTCTTTGGGCCCTTCTCCCCATTACCAGGATAATGGGGAGTGACCTTGTTGTGATATTAGCCTGCTAATCCCATCAGGGTCCATGGATTTGTGTGTGTCTAGGTTACTTAAGTTTTCTCTGACCTCATCCTTTTCCACGAAGGGTATGTTTTTATCTCTCCAGACTTTCCTCTGGTTTCTGGGTCCCTTGCCTCATTCAGGAGCAGGCCTGCATGTTTCCTACTCATTCCTTTGTCACCTGGGTACTTATAAAAGCCTTTCTTGTCTCTGACATCCTTGTTTGGCTTCAGTTCCAGTTGGGCTTTGGCTTTCCTATCTTCATCCCTGCATGCTGGGAGAGTGCCCCTACATTCCTGCCAGGTTACCTCTCCCTGCTTCCACTTTCCTTTCTGCATCTGTGTTTGGCCAGGAGCTCCTGGTTCATCCATATAGGTCTGCTGGCACTTTTCCTAGCTTTGAATGTGTATTGGGTACCTGAACTTGGAGGAAGTGACCCTTGAATACTGTCTTTTTTGGCCTGACTATAATCCCCCCACCTGAGATCTGTAGTCACTTTTTAGAATCATAGACTCGTTAAGGTTCAAAAGTCCTCCAAGACAATTAAGTCCAACCTTCAGTCAAATACCATCATACCCAAATAGTTCCCAGGTGGTCCTGGTGGTGTCACTGCTGCCCATACTGAAGCAGCAATGGGCAATAGTCAAAGGGTTAGAGAAGCCTCACGGTTCCTCCACAACACCCCAATCCCCAGAGAGCAGCCAATGTCTCTAGATGATGAATCAGCTGGGGAGGTGGGTGTCTCTTTCCCCAGCAGCAGGGAGTGACCCAATTCTCTCACTTCCTGCTTCCCCCTGGGGTTCTGGCATGATTTAGGATCAGGGGCCCACAGAGTCTGCTTGAAGGTGTTTCTGACTCCTCAACTTTGAGGGTGATGAGCCTGTTTTGTGGGTGTAAGCCTTTAGAAGAGGAGGAGCCTTCCTCTCACTGTCAGAAAGCACCAGCTTCCACCTTTCCCCTTCCCCAGAGGCTGCACCTGCCATTTGCTAGGATTGAGTGGTGTGTCTGCTGCAGGTGGCCCCTGAAGAGACTCTCTCCATCTCCCTTCCATGTCCTCTGATACTGTGCAGCACACTGACTTTGCCCCATAGCTCCTCCCCACCTCTCTGCAGGCTGGGTGCTCAGGGAGGGCGTTACAGATACTGCTGGGCAGAAATGGAAATGACTTCATTTTGTGACGGGGGGAGGTACAAAACCCTTCCATTTAAGAGGCCTTCAGAAAAGGGTCCCCCTTGGCCATGGGAAGATTCCAGGGGCTCGGGGTGGGCATGGTCCAGGTGGGGCTGTGTTGGCACACCCGGTGAGGTGTGACCGCGGTGCCACCGCCACGTGCACGCTGTAACCTCTGTCCCTCCCTGCAGGGAACTGCTGCAGAGAAGAGCCCACATCCCCCCACCACACAGAGCAAACCACCCCCCTCCTCTGAGGCCACGCCGCTCCTACAGGACGCTGACACGCTGAGCCAGGACGATGAGGAATCCTGAGCCACCAGCCCTGGCTTGGTTCCCACTGGGACACGCCTGTGCTGGAGGTGAGACCTGCTCCAGACCCCCAGGGGTCTCTGGAAGGTGAAGTCATCCTGGACAACTCAGTGGAGACCTCGCACACCACAGCAAAGCCACGGGACAGTATTGCTGCACAGGGCTCCCGTGCCAGGGACAGGAGACCCCAGCTGGATGCTCAACACGGTGTTCAAGAGCCCTTGACCCCAAGGGCCAGTCTTTGCCACAGCCCCTCTCTCTGGTGGGCCAGCAGGAATGAAGTTATTTGCAATTTAAAACTGCCTATAGCTAGGGATAAAATGCACTTTAATGGGAGCCTTTAAAATAAATGAGGTTTGGGTAGGTAGCAGGGATGGGATTTAGTGATCTTTTTAAAAGCCACCATTTATCTCACTGAATGGGGCACATTGTGCTGGAGCCACTTATGATTTTATTGCCACTTGATGTAACTGGACTACACTGCAAATCGGTTCTGGGTGCTGTCACCTCAGTGATGCCTCTTCCCAGGACACCTGGAGCCTGCCCAGGGTAGCTCCAACCTTTGCATGAAAGGGAGAGTACAGTGGTGACTTTTAAAGCCCCAGTTCTGTGCCATGACTTGACGTTCCAGTCATTCCAGCTCACAGCCCTGTTATTTTTCCTCTCCTAGCTGGAAGTGACTGGGTGAGATGAGCCTTGGCAAAAATTCTGTGGTACATCTGAGCTGTCCTTCAGCCCCTGGCAGTTGTCCCTGCTGCCTGCTCAGCCTTCCAGGGCCAGCTCCTCTGGCCGTGGCCATCGGTCACTCCGGCCACACTGCCTGACTGTGGGAAGGGGGAAGCTTGACCCTGTCCTTGAGTGTTAATGAAGATATTTTTGCTTTTGAGAGTGAGGAATATGTGCAATCATGAAAGTAATTATGGCCTTGGTAAGGTTTGATTAAAGTATTGTAGATTTCTGAAATGGTGTCTTGGAGGACCTGGGCCTGGATGTTACCCAGGGGGTGGGGGGTGGGCTGGGGTCACTCTTTACTGGGAAAGAAGCCCAAAGCACAGGGATATTTTTTGCTAACTTCCAGTCAGTAGTTGTCTACCACACTTGCCTTCTCCACTTCCAACCAGAAGCTGGGGTAGCCCTTGGGAAAACTAAAGGGGGCTCTGTTGAAGTGTCTGGCAAGGACAAAACACATCTGGGTCTTTCTTGGACCAGAGGAATTGTTGCACTGTTTGTGGCATGAGTACTCTTGGGGTCTGGAAAGCATTGTCCAGGACAGCCCTGTGACCATCTAGTGGGGTGAGCAATACTTTTCCTGTTAGGTCTCTGTCCTTCTTACTGGGCAGGAAGAGCAAAGGAGCTAAAACCAACATCACCATTCCTGTGCCAGCGCATTCTTTACTGACCATGTCCCCATTCCTGCAGTGGGTTGAGGTTGCCTCACCATGGAAACAGCTGTGATACAGCCTGGGTCATGATGGGGAAGGGTGGCAGCTCCCCAGAACTTGGGCCATGGGCTGTGCTCAGTGCCTGAAGTGTGTCTCACGGGTATGCCAGGACTAGTCAAGTCCCTTCTTGTGACACCTAGTGCTGGGTTATTTCTGTGGCTCGAGTCCTCACTGAGGGTGATGCTTAAACTACAGCTGTAAACTCTGGCAAACAAAACAAATGTATCCACCTGCAGTCAGCTCACACCTACAGTGGTAATGGAGACAGGAGTGGGGCAGAGGCTCTGCAGGACACCAGACCCATCAGCTCACACCCATGAGACCCAAAGCTGAGGGTAGCACAACAATAACCACCCGTGGGCTCCCTGCGAGAGGCTTTAATTACATACCGGTGCTAATTGCTCTTGGGCAAGTGAACACAAATAAAACACGAGAATACCGCTCATAGCACACAAGCTTTGGTGTTTTGCTTTGGCTTTGGGTGGGTTTTTTTGTGGCTTCGCAGCAAAATGCTTTCCAGGAGCTGACACTGGCCCCGCAGCTCAGCCCGCCGCCGTCCGTGTGCCCCCGGGGCTGCAGTGCTGCGCAGCGGCCGCCGGGGGGCGCTGTGGGGCCGCGGGCGCTCCAGCACAGGGTGGTCCCGGGCGGGGGGAGCCGGACCGGGCAGGGGGGGGTCCCACCCTG
>VXAU01000197.1:4920665-4990811 GCA_013399695.1 Formicarius rufipectus
ACCCGGGGTGGGGGGGGACACTGTGGTCCACCACTGGGTAGGGGGACATTAGGGGTCCACTTCTGAGTGGGGGCATTGGGGGTCCAGTACTGGGTGGGGGGCACAAGGGGTCCAACCCTGGGTGGAGGGCACAGGGGATCCAGCCCTGGGGGAACAGAGGGACAGGGCATGGGGGTCTGGCCCTGGGAGGACAGAGGGGCATGGGCTGAGGTCCTCAGCACTGATCCCCTGCCGGGGCCACCCTGCAACGTGTCTGTCCATCGGCTCCATGTGTCTGTCCATTGGCTCACAGCATTCTGATTGTTCTCCCCCCAGTACTTCAGTCACCTTGTTGGACTGCTTGTGAAGCTTCCAACTCATTTTAAAATGCTTCTCACAACCTCAAGTCCTTTCCTGGCCCTGATTCAGTCTCCCTTGCCAATTCCCTTTGTACACGGTGTTCAGGGCTTCACAGCCCAAACGCTCCTGGTGTAACACCCTCCCTCCCCTGTGCTAAACCAGGTTGAAGTCACTTGCTTTCTCATGAGGATTTTAATTGGCTTCCACAGGCTCGGTAATCATCACAGCAATCTCATTTTCCTCTGTGGAGTTTCGGGAGTCACATTTAACCCGCTCCAGCAAAGCCATGGGAGATGAATGGGTAATTTCCATCCACAAGGATCAATCCACCACCAAGGGAAGAACTGTCAGGACTTAGTGCCTACTTTCCCCCACTGCGTGATGGAGTCTTCACCAGTTCCTCTGTAAGACAGACCAGGAACAACACAGCACTCCCCATTTGCACTGGGGGTAGGGTGCTTTTAATCAACAGCACAGGAGCTTTTCTCATTCCCTATCTCTATCCCACCCTCCCTGAAGCACCCTAGTCTTGCCACCCCCGGGTGCTGTAGGGCTGAGGAGAGGGTTCAGCCCCTCCTACACCAGGAACAGCCTCTATATTATCCCCTTCACCTGTGTCCCAGTGCTCCCAGGTGCCCATCATTAATTGTGTTGGGTTAAAATCCCAGCAAGCAGAAGGCTCTTGAGAGTGGTTGCTCTGCTTCTCCTTAACACGTTCAGATCTGCTCTTGAGCTGTGGTTCTGGTCCTCTGTCTGCAGGACTCTTACAGCAGTGACAGAACTCTCCAGCAGCACAGGATGGTGAGTGAAGTTGCTGTTGTGGTGGTTGTGGGTAGGTGTGTCTCCTGGGGCAGAGCTGTGGGTCTTCTTAAAAAAAAAAATCAAAGAAAATCCATGAGAAACAAGCAGGCAAACAGGGCAATGTGTAGCTGATGCTGTTGCAGTTATAGTGACATTTGATGGGGAGTACTTTTCTCTGTGGCAGCTTAGGGCACCAAGCTTTATGTATGTGCAGCTGTCTGCAGTGTGGGACTGCAGGGCCCAAAATCCAGGCAAGATTTTGGAGGAGATGAAGTGCCTTGCAGCACCTGGTTTTCTCTTGCATTTGGCTACAATGAACCTCTCTGTCTGGGATGAAGTATCTGGAGGGAGGACAAGCAGCTCATGTGGTTTTGGAGGAGAGCCTGGATGGTCTGCCTGTGCTGGTTGAGTTTAATCCTCTCTTGGGCAGAGATTTCTGCTTCGTCGTGTTGTGGTGCAGCACCCACGACCCGGATGGGTGCATGTAGCTTAAATCAGCAACCCTCCTGTGTGCGAGCCGAGGGTTCTGCCTGGACCCTGCCCTCTGGGTGTGCAGGGGGATCTGTGCTGGTTGAAACCCTTTCCTCAGCCTGACCCTGAGCTGAAGGTGTTTCTCTGCCCGGCGCCGCAGTGCTGGCACGCGCAGTGCCCGGCAGCCCTGGCCCTGAGCTGCCCTCTGCGCTTGGCCAGCCCCGCTCTGCGCAGCCGTCTGCCGCCTTGGCAGCCACCCAGCCCTCCTCAGAGGTGCTCGATGCCAAAAAATCCCTGCCCACATCCCTTCCCTGGCAGCACAGCCCGAGGGGCAGCGCCGGGTGACCTTGGCATCGCCCCCAGTGTGAGCTGTGCCGTGGGTGCACCTCCCACGTGTGTCAGCGCGACCCACGCCGGGTGTATGATCGTGGCAGAAGGCAAATGTGGGCTGCTGGGCTTTGGCAGCGCAGCCTCTGCTCCCAAGTGTGTGTTGGATGTTGGTATTAAGCTTTATGGTGTTTAATGCCTCATTGGAGGAGTGTGACTAAATGTCCTCCTTCTACCTCCTGCTGGTGAGGACATAGGGGTTTAATTTTGTCGCCTGAGTCAGGGCCGGACCGTTTGTGGGAACAACCTGTGTGTGTGAGCTCCTCCACCCAGGGCAGTCAGAAATTCTCCTGCCCTTCAAAAAGAGAAGGGAAAAGTCATTCTCCTTGCTTTGAGCTGTTCCTTTTACTGAGGTGCCGCTGTGTCCTGGCAGTGAGAGCCTCAGCCCATCACACAGAGCATCTCTTTGGTTTGCTCTGTCCTTGCTGCTGTGGGCACAGGGCTTCCCGAGTCACCCTACCACCTTCTCATGGCACTTCATGTGCCAAACCTTGTCTCTGTCGGGGTGAACCAGACCATGGCCCTGTGCAGAGTCCCAGGTTCCCTCTCCCACTGCTGTGTGCATCCATGTGAGGTGATGCCCAGTGGGGAATTCCTGCTGTAATCCGAGTCCCCGAGGCTCGGAGTGGTGATGTGCAGCCGGCCTGGAGCCAGTATTCCCTGTGCCTGGTGGCTCCCTGGGAGTGTTAGTTTTCTGGAACAAGAGAAACAATTCCTAAAAAGGCGCAGTCAGTTGGAAAATTGATATCAAATGGTGATATCAGTCCCTCGAGAAACAAGGTTTGATCTTTCAATCCACAGTTCCTGGGGGTTAGGACACAGGCACACAATGCTATTTTAGAGGGATTTCTTTTTTTAAAAGTTTATTATTTTCCTTCTTTTGTAAGTTCATGATTTTCCCAGACATTAATTGGTTTCAGATTTGATGCTGATGGCACAAGATGCCGCTTCAGGCAAGTGCGGTCTCTGCAGGATGGGGAGGGTCTGAGAGCTGTGCCTGGCCCTTCTCCATCTGCTTCACAGGTCCTGCAGGGCCAGGGAGCATCCCCAGAACCTGATATCAGATTTGGGGTTTTGCCAGCTCTACGTGGCTGTTCTCAGGTAGAGACAATCCTCATCAGGTGACAGTCATCCCAGGTGATCCTTCCTGTCTTGACTGTCTGCCCTGTGGCTGTTCCTGCTAAGCACTGTTCCTGTGGGTATTCAGCTGCATTTCTGGGCTTAATAACCTTGTTCATAGCTGCACAAAAAAAAAAATCATCCCCACCTCCCTACGTGATCCAGCTGCTTTCTGTCTTTTCCATCTGAACTGGTTTCTGGACTCGTTCCTGTAGGAAATTGCCTGCTGAGCAGCTGGTGCTGTGGGACAGGAGGCTTCACCTTGTGCCTGCAAACCGTGGGACTGTGGGTCAGTGTCCCACAGCTCACAGTGCTGAGCACGAGGCACTGCAAGGGCCTGGAAGCCATTGGAGAAGGGGCTGGAGGGAGCTGAGCTTTGCAACTGAGCTTCCAGGGAAGGGATTTCCAGTGAATGCAGATCCCATCCCCAAAGACAGCATTTCAAGGAATTACCCTCTCCCCCCTCACTGCAGACTTCCTCTGCTTTTCCGAGTAAGTCTCTGGCTTGGGGCCACGTACAGAGTGAGCAGAGCAGATCCATGGGAACATCCGGGGCTGGAGGTCAATGTTGTCCATTGTTGTCCAGGTTCACAACCTGCTCTTTTCTGCATCAAGGGTACCCAGTTCTGATGCTGAGCCTCTCTCAGCTGTCTCCCTTGTGAGCACCATGTTTCCGGAGCTCTGGATGCCACAAGGAACAGCAAAAGCACCTTCAGTGCCAACAAAAATAAATGGTGATAGGGATTGGGTATTTTGAGCACTATTTTATCCAACAGCAGTTCTTGGTGTTGGTAACTCAGTCCCTTCCCTCACAAGACTCTGGCAGGGCTGCTGTGGGTCCAGATGTGCTGAGTATCCTGGAGAGATGTGTGTGTATATATATATCTATTTTATCTGTGACATCAGTCTCTCCTGCACCCCTGGTAACCAAACAGTTTGTGTGATCCCACGGAGAGGCAGAGACCAAGGGGGGCAGTGCCTGCCTGCCTGCCTGCAGAGAGCTGCCCGACAGCATGTGTTTGCACTTACCCCCTCTCCAGAAGATACTCTGTGCACAGCACTGACTTTGATGCCCTGATGGGGCTAGTTTGAGGTCTCTGGTCAGATTCTGGAGGAGGTGAGACCTCTTCCCAGCAGCTAGGGTTGAAGGCAGGGATCACATTCCCCCGTCTGTGTCTAAGCAACACTCATTGTCCTGGCAGGTGCATCCCCAGAGACATACCTTGTGGATTTTCTTCGGCTCATAAATATTCCCCTGCCCTCCTCAGTGCACCTGGCAAATAAATTATCTGAAGCTACATTTCCCCATTTCAAAGCCCTATGAAAGAAACCAGAGGGTTTAGCAGCCGTGGCTGACCGGAGTGGTTCACATACCATCCACCCATTTGCATTTGATCTACTTTATCCTGTGTTAAGTAATCCTTGAAAGCCCAGTGGGCTGCAGACCCTCTGCGTGCCTGTAAATCGCTGGGGCGTGTCACCGTCTGTAAACGAGCAGGAGGGGAGAGCATGTCCCACCGTTTCATCTGATCCAAAACATCCCCCTGCCCCAGGGAAAACCATCCTTGCTACATCAGAAAAGCAGTTTTCTGGGCTGGGATCACCACAGGCAGTGAGGTTGGGAGTGTGCCCAGCCCTCCAGGTGTGTTTCTGGGTGGGACTGGAGCAGAGTGCTCACCTCGAGGGGCAGCACCCTGCGGATGCAGGTTGGGGAGGGGTTTGGTGCCCTCTGGGTGCCCCCAGCTCACCCCTGCCTGTGTCCCCCAGTACCTCTCTCAGTCACACCTATTAACCAGGGCTGCCCTGAGGCATCTCCTACACATCCTGTCCTACTCAGTGTCCTTTCCATCCCTGTAATTTCCTGGGTCAGAGAAGGAGCTTTGCCTCCCCTCTGGCCCCTGCTGGGCAACAGGGTTTGAAGTCATGGAACCTGTGTGACTTCACAAGTCCCAAGTGCAGTCAGAATACAGCTCTCTCCCTCAAAATAAATCAAAGATTATTCCCCTCTTCCCCGCTGCCTCCCTGCAAAGGTTGCTATTGCTCAGCTGTGGCCTGACTTTAATTACAAATTAAGAGCAGGCACTAGGTGCCATTAGTTGGCTTTCCAGGAAAGGTTTCCCAGGGAAAGTTGAATACACCAGCAATCGATCTGCTTGGTTCCTTGTGTGTGGTAGCTCAGCCTGATGTGACCCCTGTGCCAGGTCAGGGCACTGGGTGTCATTTGCCCAAAACCTGCAGCTAACCTTGAGGCACCAAGGTATTCTTCCCCTGCTAATTGAAGCCTTGAGGGTTCAGAGCTCCCCTGACTGCAGTGGGATGAATTTTAGCTGCCGAGAACAAATTTCAGGGGAGGATGCTGAAATAAAACAGATGGGATGATTCTGGAGGTCAGAGCGAGGAGAGGATGCGCTGCCAGGCATCATGTGATGAAAACATACTTACTGCTCCAGCAGCTGTCAAAGCCCAAACAGATGAGGCAAGGTGCCCAAGGAGTGTGCAGGGATCTCATTTACCTGGTAATTAATGGAAATTGTGAAGCAAATCAACACATGCTCCCTGTGGAGAGCTTCAGGCTCCGGTTTCAAACTGCTGATGGAGAACTGGTCACGGCTGAGCTGTGAGAGCAGCGGGTGCTGCTGTGGAGCTGAGACAGGGCTTGGTCCCCACCCCTCTGTCACTGATGGAGCTCCTGGTTATTCAGAGGATGTCCTTACCTGCCAGCCGGTGTGGCTGTGGGAGGCCAGACCCTGCCTCCGTGGTTAGAGCACTGCTAATTGCTCTGCCCCCGAGCATGCAGGGGATTTGCAGCGCTGTCCGTCACTGGGGAAGATGCCTTGGCTCTTGGCTGCAGGGTAGGAATGAAGACGTTACGATGAGCCCCATCATCTCCCTGTGATCCCGCTTTGCTGAGCATGTCCCAGCCGATTTTGCCGGTCCTGCCCTCCCACCGCGCTGTGCGGGCACCTCCGCCCCGTGTGCCCCTCCCGCGGGGCTGACGGTGCCGAGGGGAGCCTGAGCTGGCACCCGCACCTGCCCTTGTGCTTTCTGATGGAGAGAAAGCTCATCCCACTACAAAATGCTGTGCCGTTTTTTCTTCCAAGTTAATTAAGTTGGCTCAGTTTAAATATTAAAAGCTCTGTTTGCTGGTGTTTTCCTCCTTCCAGAGCGGCGATGTGCTGCTCTGCAGGGCTCTAGGACAGGAACAGGGACGCTTGCTCTAATTCAGGGTTTCGAGGCTTGAGGGAGTGCTTTGGTTTCTCATCTTCTTGTTTATTCAGCGTGTCTCAAAGCAGTTTTGCAAACCAAAAATCTTCCAAACAATTAATGCCAGTCAGATTTGCTGACAGCCCAATTCTGTCTGCTTGGTGCATGGACTGAGCTGTGCATAGCAGTGTCAGGGCTCTGTCTGCTCCAGGGAGCTTTAGGGGACGTAATTAACCCCAAAATAGCACAGGTGAGCCCATAACTCACCTCCTCAGTCTCCTGCCAGAAGTAAGCAACTGGCATAATTCCTGAAGCATAAGGTTTACGATCCCTTCCAAAAACTTAATCTGAATGTTAACTGACACACAGTAAATGCCAAATCTTTCAAATCTTGCTAAAAATCTCGGTTTAAAATATGCAAACGACCTTTCTGTCTTTCTGGAAAGCTCCCTGCTTCTGGAAATTAAAAAAAAAAAAAAACAAAACCCAAACCTGAGCAAACCTCTTGCTACTGGATAAAAGCTCACAGTCCTGAGGTTGTGAGGAGGGGTACAGCTCCTCTGGCTGCAGCAGAGGTGGGTCAGGGAAGGGTTCCCTTCAAGGCTGACCTGGAGCAGATCATTGAGCTGCTGTAGTAAACCTCTCCCAGACATCCTGACAGGAGGAACTGCAGAAACTCTGCCTGAGGAATTGGTGGGCTCTTGCTCTCTCTGATATCCCTCACATTATAATTAAGAGATAATGTCAATAGAATAAAACATTGTCTCAGGATAATGGTCTCCTGCCGCTACAGGAGTGTCAAGGCAAAGTCAAATCATTTATCAAAAATGAATGTTGAGGCAAGTCTGAGACGTTTGTTTTCACAGCAAGAGGCATTAATCCTGGAACAACAATATTCCAGTGCTTTTATTTCTCCTGTGCCTGGTGATTGATGCCAATGCATCATTGTGCCTGAGAGCCTCAGGGTAGCTGAGTGATGGGCTCTCCTTCCAGCTCTATTGACCAGGTGGATTTTGACTTGTTGAAATACATAACAGTAAATTGGGGGCTGCTGGATCATGTGAATGTGCATCAGTAAGTGTGATTTTTCTTTTTTTTTTTTTTTTTCTTCTAAAAATGAGCAGTGCTGCATGTGGGCTGGCTCTGGCTGCCCAGGGTGCAGTTTGGGGCTGTGTTCACCCTACTGCTGCAGTGTGGGAGGGTTAACCATCCAGGGCTAATCTCAGAGGCTGCTCCCAGCCCAATTTCACACTGCTTTAGAGGGGTTTTTTTGGCATCCCTCCCTCTGAACACTGAGGCTGACCATGACCTGCTGGCTGGGATTGTGCAGGGCTGAGCAGCTTGCTGGATTTATGCATTTTTAAAATACCGCTGATTATAAATACCCCACAGCACAGCCGTGGTGAATGTCCACAGATCCAGGTCCTTCACCAGGGACCAGAGCAGCCTCAGCCCCATCCCTGGCACCACAAAGGCTGAGGAAACTGCTGCTGTTTGATACAGCACCTGCTTCAGTTGCTGCTGCCTCCAGGCTGGGGACAGGAGCAGCCTCTGCTGCCCATCCTGGGTTCGTGTTGGGAGCAGTTGTGAGGTCAACACTTGAAATTAAAGATGTGTAAGTGGCAATTAGACTTGAAACAAAGTCCCAGGAGAATGGACACAAGCTCTTCCAGGTATTTTTGGTTTGTTTCCTTCTGGACTTGTTAGTGGCAAGAATTCCACATCCAGCAGACATTTGGGCTGCAGAGGAACACAAGTGCTTTGTACGTCTCCAAAAGCCAAATCTGTTTTTCTGAGGCAGCACTGGTACCTTCTGCACAGGAAGAAGGTCAGCAGAAACACATTCAGTTCTGCAATCCCCCAGCCCTGAGGGTGACAATCCCCTCTGCCAATGTGCTCTCCACAATTCCATGCCTTTTGCAGGAGAGGCAGAGTTGTTGGGCTGGAGCAAAACTGTGTTTCATACAGGGTGGTCCTGGAAGAACTAACTGGAACTGACTTTGATTTACTGTGTATTCTGAAACTTACTCTAAACTTAAAAATTATATACTCTTGACTCATTACATACTCTTAAATCATGGGCTCATTGCACTAATCTGAGGGATCTGAACAGCTTGAAGCTCTGTGGTGGCCAGCAGTGTCCAAAATGTGCTCTGCTCCCTTACCTTGTGCTGTCAACCCTCTGTTGCAACTCGCTGTGTTGAGATGCTGTCAGCAGCTTGGGCATGGGACAAGTGCTGGGATGCATGTGGACTTCTGGGTGCAGACTCTGCCTTTTGGAGCTCTGGATGATTCTGGTCTTCCTGCAGAGTGGGGGAGCTGCTCCCTTCCCGATGTAACCCCAGCAATGTGTCTGACCACCCCAGCTGAGTTGGGCAGGATGAGTGCATCCTGCCGAGGGCATGGTGGGGGCAGCTCACATTTTGGACAGTGTTTTTTCTCTTGCTGTCTGTAGGAAGGGGCAGAAGCCATGGAAAACATTCTTTTTTGGGGTGGGGGGAGGTGCTTTGACTTTCTGCTGTGGAATGGCTTGGAACATGACAGAGCTGTGCTGCCCAGAAACCTGCACCAGGAATAGGAAAAAAAATTAGATTCCTGGATTTAGAAACCCAAGTGCATGGGATCAGTGCCCTTACAAGAGGATAGGGGAGACAGAGTTGGTTCTCCAGATGGGATTGAGGATACAGAATCAGGAGCTTACAACTATAGCTACACTTCTGTGTTGCATCAGACAGGTTAACTACAAGAGGAGAGGGAAGAAACTGCATCTTCTGGGCTGGTGTTCAACTTTGAGGAAAGAGAGATCCAAATTGGTTGAAAGGGAGCAATTTTCACTGCCGTAAACTCACCCTCAGAGTGGGCACTCAGACCAAGCTCAAATGAGAACAAACCCTGAGGAAAACCTTTCCCTGTAGCTGCCCACTGAGCCTGAGGCATAACAAGGTCCTGCACATGCTGGCAGCACTGCCATGTGGTGATTTAGCCAGGAAATGATTCATGCCAAGTGAGGGATGCTCAAGGGCAGCCTTGAGCCCCCAGAGCACCTTGTGCAGGGTGTTGGAGAAAGGCAGTCCCCTGTCAGGGGCTGTACGTGCTGTGCCTGCTGCAAACACCAATAAAGATGTCAAATCACTGCGTGTGGGGAAATAAATCACAGCATTATTTTCCTGCCCAGGGCATCAAAGCGTCTTCTGGTGCAGCGTGAGGGGGAGCAGAGGAGGGGCAGGCGATGATTTCAGGTTCCTGTGTGACACCCACACCAGGCATGGGCTGACCTGACCCACCTGGACATTTGGGATTTGACCACCACCTCACTGCTTGCCCTGGTGGGCTGCCCATCACTGTGGCTTCAGGGTGGATGTGAACTGGAGCTCCCACCCAGGAGGGTCTGGGTCCCCTCACCTTTGCTGTGTGCAGGGAGAGGGCATGACTATAAGATATTGCCATGGCCTGGTAGTGGTCAGAGGGGGGGGGAAAAAATAGGTGTAAAACTTAAAATGATGAAGTGTGTTTGAGGCAGACCTTTGCTGTCAGTGTGAAGCAGCGAGCCCTGATTTAAGCAACCCCTTCAGTAACTGACCTACACAGAACAAATCCATTTACAGTGTCTTGTTTCTCCTCACTGTTTAACTACCAGAGTTCAGAGACGATTCCTTAAATGTTAATGGTGCAGGAATTTGGAAACTTTCCCAGAGTTGCTAGGGGAGCCGTGCAGGAATATGTCTGCTGTGCTTGTGCAGTTCAATTTCCTGCTGAACATCAGGCGGGCTGTTCTCGCCTACTGCTTTGTAATTAAAGTGCTGAAAGACCATCACTCTCTGAGGTTGATGGTGCTCAGATTCGCCCCCGGGTGAGGACCAGCTCAGTGCCTGGCTGCAAGGAGGACAGGTGGTAAAATATCTACAGGCGCAATTCCAGCCTGCTCTCATCCTGCTCCTGCTGTCCCACGGCTGGAATGGGAATTGGGGATGGGTCTCTGTACCCCAGACTGACTCTTTGATGGACCCCACAGTCCAAATCTGCATCTCTGCTTATTCCCTGTGCTTCCATCCCTGGGCACCATCAGGGAACAGGCTGTGGGTTTGCCCCCATGCCTCAAACAGCTCGTCCACAGGGCTCAGCACCACGAGTGTGGCAGGTGACTCTCTGCCACTGTGGCTGTGTGTGACTCTGACCACTGGACTGAGTCTGGGCCATACCCGGGAGCGTCAGAACTTCTCAAAACCCTTTTGCAGAGGAACACAGTTGATTTTGTGCATGCTAAAATACAGGTTTTCATCAAAGCTGAACTCAGGGAAATGACCCTGGACACGTGTCAGTCTGAAAGGTCATAATTTTTACTTCTTCCTGGAATGAGTTGAGAGTGAATGTAAGGGCCTCAAATCCTGGGGGCTGGAGGGCAAAGGGTGGATGGAGTCCCACACTGGATGTGCAAAGCTTCTTCATCAAACCCCTGTGCTTGCAGCAAAGGGGTGTCTGTGCCTGGGGTACTGTCCAGACCAAGGGCATCCTGGGGCTGCTGAAGGATGATCTCCAAGGGTCACCAGTACCTCTGGTGGGATGGGTCCTGGTTTGGAAGGAGGGAGAGCCACCCAACAGCACCAAGGGAACGTGCTTGCCATGGGTGTTGCTGGTGAAAATAAGGGTTTTAAAAGGAGCCACAAGTGGTGAGCTGGCATGTCCTCCTCCAGCTCTTTTGTCTCTAAACTTGGATCTGACTCTTTCCACCATCTCGTTAGGAACAAGTGCTTGGCCCAAGTTACATGGCAAATTTTGACATTTTAAAAATTGATGCCTTTTTCTGCTCATAACTTAAGCTGTCTAGTTTATCGGACATATGGAAAGTTTATTACATTCTTATTACAGATCCAGCCAAGTGAGCTGACTAATGAATGTGATTTTTTTTATTTTATTTTCAGTTAGGTCTTGGCATGAGAGGCCTCCTCTGAAAGGGATAGCTTTGGGTTCAGAAATAAATCACCAGAAGGTTTTTTTCCCCTCTGTCCTAAGAGTTCAGCTTGGCAAGAGCTACAGCATGTCTGACTTGGGGGTGGGAAGTGAGGCACAGGAGGAAATTGGGGTTTGCAGGAGATTTATTGAGTTGCTGTGTGACAACCCCAGTGACATCCAGCAGTGTGGCACCCCTGGTGTTTGTGCTCCCTGTGTTGTGGGCAGGACAACTTGCACAAATTCACAAGACGCCAACATTTTGTTGCTTAGAACAACTTGAGATTTATTAATAAGGAATACAGGTACAACTGTCCTAGGGGCTGGGTGGCTATTGGGTGGCCTGCAACATCTGGGGCTGTGAAGTTGCAAACCTGTGTGTGGTTTTCAGCAGCCAAGGGAAGCGTTAAACTCTTTGGAGGCTGCTTTAGGTGAGCTCAGCTGGTTGCCAGGTATGAGAGAGTGGAAACACAGCCTCATGCTGGCTGTCCTCCAAATCCTGCTGCCAGGGATGCTCCTTTGTTTTGCAGTGGACACAGACCTCCTGTACCCACCACCCTGACCTGGCTGCCTGCCTGTGCACAGCTCTGCTTAGTGGTTTTTAGGTTGAAAACAGTGGTTTTTATGTTCTGTGGCTGTGTTTGGACTTGTAAGGCTGAGTTTGGAGAGGGTGGTTCCCTCCCTCTGTGGGTCCCCTGTCCCTTTCAGTCCCAGGTGTCAGAGGGAACAATCCTTACATTTTCAGAGCTGTTGTTGCAGTTTTCCACTTTGCTGCAAACTTTTTCTTGTGCTCAGAAGATGCTCCACCCCTTCCAGTGATGCCCAGGTAACTCGAGGGCAGATCTCCCTGGGTTTTAACAGCTCTGGACACAGATTTTAGTTTTTCCCTTGTAGAAACCACTCGCTTCAGCTTTGGGCTCATTTGATTCATGAATTCAGTTGGTTAGAACTTACATTTTTGTTGGTTTTCCACTACTCAGAACATCCTCCTGTGCCTTCCCTCTGCTGTTCTGCAGTTTGTAGTGCCCGCTGGGACGATGACAGCAGTGCTGCAGAATGCAGGGTTTGGCTGGCTGGTTGTAGTTTTAGTGCCTTGCATAATGCAGAGATCTCCAGCCCGGCTCCCAGGCTTGTCCTGGTTACAGCTCACTTTTTGTTGTGTTGCCTCATCTGGTGGTGGTGCCTTTTTCCACTCCCCATCTGCCCCCTTCAGTTCTCTCTGCTGCACTTCTACCATCTATAGGCAAAATCTCTTCCTCTGACTCACTGCTCGGTGCTTTCTTCCCTTCAGTCTGCTGACTTTGGCATAATGCCCTCTCGCTGTGAGCGTTGCAGGGGGCAGCACACACAGCACACTTCTCTAGGAGGCAGTTTTCTTTGGAGCACACCAGAAGTCA
The DNA here is from genome assembly GCA_013399695.1 of Formicarius rufipectus. NCBI lineage: Eukaryota > Metazoa > Chordata > Aves > Passeriformes > Formicariidae > Formicarius > Formicarius rufipectus. Next base: position 4,933,331 of record VXAU01000197.1, read on the forward strand.
GCCTTGGCTAGCTTTCCTCCTGCTAACCTCTCCTACACCTGCATCCTTCTTTTGTGCAACATGAGAGGTGTGTTTCCCTACAGAGCCTGGTACATCACCTCTCCTCGAGGCTCTGCTCCTTACCTGTGTCTCTCTGTAGGCCATGCCAAGGGGTTTGAACACATTTGTGGGCCACGGCAGAGCAGGAGCTTGCCTGCAAGGCTGCTCAGTGAGGCACGGATGGCTGCTACACCCTGTTACCTCTGCAGCCCTTTCTCCTTATGGCTCAGCACCCGAAGTGCTGGCTGAGCCTGGGGTTGCTCTGCTCTGTTCCTCTCTCCTGCTCCTCCTCTGTAGCAGCTTAGTGCATCCTTAAACTTGGATCCTCCCAACACCAGCCATCTGGTGCGTTTTAGCCATACAAAGAGCTATTGTTTGCTCCGGGTTCTGGCGAGGTAGCTCTGCTTCTGGAGCACTCCGTGGCTGTGCCAAGGGTCCTTCTGCTCTGCTGGCAAGTGCAGGTGTCTTTGGAGCAGCCTTTGTCCCTGACAGAGGCACGGCTTGGATTTTCTTTTCTTCTTTTTCCTTGTCTAATCACAATACTGAAGTTTCCCACAGTGACCCTACACTGAGGAGTGCCCCTACTCTTTGGCAGGGACCAGACCTGGGGTTGATCCCTGGCTAGCCGTGGCAGCAACGTTCCGAGCCTTGGGCTCCGAGTCTTAATGACTTTCCTATCATTAAACCTCTTAATGTCCTTTAGCATAAAATCCTCCAGGTCAGGGTCTCAGTCCAACTGTGTTGCCCAAAGCTTGTTCCCTTGGGAAGCTCCGTGGAGAGGAAAGCAGTGGGTTAAAAGCAGAGCCCTGCTGCCAGCTGGGGACACTGGTGCATGACAAATGTGGCTCTTGCATTTCCCTCTGCAAATGAGCCCATCGTCAGCCTAATTTCGGAGAGAGCCGCCTCTGAACCCGGGTGACTCAGAGGAATTTATTGCGTGCCCCGGCGGTGTCTGGCGGGGCTGCGGCACCATCGCAGGTTTCATTTGTAAATGCTGACACATGGCATTTCCTCACCGTCTCGTTGGGAAGGGCGGCGTGTCTGCCGGCACTTCCAATTTGTCACTGTCAGCACTGGCCCCATCTCCTGCTCGTCTCTGAAATGCCTTCTGATCGGTGCCGGGCAAGTTATTGGCACATAATTTATCATTTAATATTAGCACAAGGGTTTCTCCTACAAACAGCCCCGAAATGATTATCCAGATGATGTTTGGTAGCTCTTCTCTTCACCTGCAAAGATCTCTCTCTCTCTGTGTCTGTCTGCTGCTCTGTGGTGGTGCTGGGGAGAAAAACTGCCCTTGATGTGATTTCTACTGCACTGAAAAGTCTTGATTAACACCCAGCCAAGGCTGCCCAAGTGCTGCACCTTCCCACAGCCCTGCTCTTGCAGGAGATTTTGTGTTAAGGGCTTTTCCAACACTGCAGCACTGGAATCTCAGGTCAGGCAGCTTAGGGAAATGCTTTCCCAGACCTTATTCCTTCCTATAGAAAAAGGGGGGTGAATAAAGGCCACTGAGCTGCCTGGACACCCCGGGATGGTGCAAGGGGGCTGATTCAGGGGTGCTGTGCCCCCAGCAATAGACATCTTCTGCACTCCTATCACAGTGGTGACAGCTTGCTCTTGCAGATTAGTCCTGAGATGCTGCATGACACTCAGTGAGAAGAAAATCTGTCCCCAAAGGCTGGCACAGAGAGGGGTCAGAAAGCATGTGGGCTGCTGTCCTGGTTCAGACCCCTGTAGTGCAGGGGAAAGGGCTGATCCTGATGGTAACCAGCTCCTGCTGGTGTCCAGCAGCACCCGGATGCTGCAGGAGCACCGCTCGGGCTGTGGCGCAAGGCAGGAGAAGGCAGCTGACTTGCATAAAGCTTTTCCCAACTCACAGACAAAGGTGGGACATGGCAGCTGCTTTGGGGGCTAAACCATGGTATTTCTCAAAAACTGCCCTGCACAGATGCAATGCTGCATCCCTTGGGGGAGTAGGTCGTGTTGTCCTGGCCACTGCTTTCTTCATCTCCTGCTGTCCTCAGCTGCAGCCAGGCAGTCAGTCTGAATCCCGGCTGGTGTCCTGACTAGCACAGGGCAGCTTTCCTTGGAAGCTGGCTCATGGTTTTATAGTTCTGCTTTATTAGAGACATGAAAGTGATTTTTGTTGTTGCTGCTTCATGAGCCAGACTTCAAAGGATGCAGTTATGCAGACTGGGCAAAGACCTGCTAGTATCTCATGGAAATCTGTGGAAAACCACTTCCCTTCAGAACCGTTCCACAGCTGGGCTGTACTTCTGGTGTTTTCATTGAAATTGCTGATTTCTGAGAAAGATTGCAGTCAGACAAGGTCTTTGGTGTCTGTGGTCATTGTTCCTTGGCCTGGACATCTTCATACCCCGTGGCAGGAGCAGCTGTGGAAGTTGCTGTGTTGTTGCCATTATTAGATGATGACTTTAGGGTCAGAGAACATGAACTTATGGGAGACAAAAGAGTCCTTGGTGGAGAATCATCTCAGGAAAGTGTAAAACGGCTGGAGAAGTGATGTTTAGTTGTGGCTCAGCTCTCCACCTTGTTCCATGTTCTCTCTCCAGCCGGCTTTAGGCTCTGATGAGATCCCTGGGGCAGGGGCTATACCTCTGGGACATTGCACTCAGGCCTTGGTCCCAGCTTAGGAAAGGATGGCATGCAGGGCCGAGCATCCCAGTAATGGTCACACACCTCTTCCAGTAGACATCCATACCATGCTGGTCCTTCACACCTCCTCCCGCTATTTGGAAGACAGTGTTGTATCTGCATCACCAGGGAAAGGTGCCAGCTGCCCTCTGCAGCAGGGGGACCAGCCTGAAACACAGGCAATGCTCTTGGTGGGCACAGGGATTGTTCCCATCAGGAAGTGTGCAGGATAGATGAGAGCAGCAGCTCAGATTCCAGCTTTCCCTACAGTTCCTGAACTTCCTAATGCAGATACTCCCTTAAATATCCCTGCCAGTTTCCTGATACCCAAAAGCAAACCACCAGCAAAGGGTGGCTTCCCAAAAGGTGACAGGTCTCTCCCTCCTGGCTTCATTCCACTGCTCCTTCCCAAGCCTGTAGGCGTGGGGATCTGAGCCCTTTATCAGCTCCTGTACACCAGGAAATTTTGTAGGTGTCTGAGAAGACCCTGAGGCTATATAAAAGTTCAGATCGTGATTCATTTCCTTCCTATTCAGGGATAGGCTAATTTGAGAGTATGCACTGAACATTAATTACCTTCCTTGCCATAGTTTCCTAGTCAAGCATCCTTTCCCAGATGACTTTCTGCTCACTCAGGTCCAAGGCCATAAAAGCTCCCCTATTAGGAAAGGAAATATTTTACATCAGGTTTATACTCTATGCCTGAGGTCATCAGAAGTACAGATCGAGTGGCAGAAATACACACTGCGCTCTCCTTCCCGCCTGAAAAATGAATCAATAACTCATTGATTTAAATTAAAATGTCTGCCTTGCAAAATGCCTCCAAGTGCTGATATTTGTAGCCCCCGTGTTTTGCAGCGGCGATTGGAAATCCGCTACCCCTGTAACACGTGCAGGGATCCATCTCTGCTAAAGGCATGTGATTGCTGACACTCAGGAAAAACCTGCCCTCCCTTCCCCTGGAAGGATCCAACAAGGTGAACTTTTGGAAATTGCTTCTCCTGGCACATGAATTATGTATCGAACAGGTGGCAGTCAATATATCTGACTTCTTCATGAGGTAATTAAGAATAAATGTGGGAATTCAGGCAGAACTGTTGCCCTGTGCAGGAGGTGAGCATAACTGTGTGGAGCCAGCTCTAGAGCGAGTGGGGCAGGGGTGGGGTTGCTGCAGGGATGCAGAGGGATGTGTGGCTCAGAGGAACTCTACTGCTCCCATTGCCTCTTGCTGTGTCCTGCTTGCACTTGGGCACCGTGCTGGACCAAGTTGCTGTTTGTATTCCCACCTCCCTCCTGACAGTGGAAACAGCCCACATTTTCCATAATTCATTGTGTTATTTGTTGCTCCAGTGTACCCGTGCGTGCTGCCAGGCTAGATAGTGAAATAAACCTGGATCCAGCTATCTGAGCCTGGATGGGGTTGTTGCCACCAAACCGCTGGGCTTGAAGTGGCAAGGGGGATGGGCCCTTTAACTAGTTGTCTCTGTTATCTTGGGGTAGCACTGACTTCCATTAAAAAAATCCAAGCATTCCTCTCAGCTCAAATTTCTTCTCGTGAGCTAATTAAAAAGGAGCTGTATTAGCGAACACATCCATGGTCATTAGCAAACAGTTAAGTAACTAATTTTAGAGATTTATGGTGTTGGTAGCAGGTAAATTATAGTCTTTGGAGAGTTTTCTTGCAAATGAGCTGAAAATAAGGTTTGTTCTGGCCTCAGGGAAACATAAAGGAAATGCATTTAATGACCACAAATTGTATGTGCTGATAGTTTCAATAAGATATTTAATGCCTACTTACAATTTCAGCAGTTGGGAAAGTACAACAGCCTTAACAGCAGGTATGGGTTGCATGTCCTCTCCACCCCTCGGCTGGTAGATCCTGGATCTGCCATCTCCAAGGGGGCCCAGGAGGGAAGGATTTCCTCCTCTTACCTGGGGAAAGCTGTGATGTATTAAAAAAATAAGTGTGGGACTGTTGTTTTCCAGCTCTGGTTATAAAAACCTGCTAGTCTCCAACCGTGACACGGATTACGGTCTCGGTTTCACAGCTAGAATAATGTTTAGGTTGGCAAGGGAAGCCCTGAGTGTGCTTGCAGAGGAAAGACACTTGCTGCACTTGCTAGAAATGCTTTCAGCCCCTCTTGGTCTTGATTTCTCCTCTGGACAACCCTCGCTGCCCACACTGACAGGTCACTGCAGCACTTCCCCCCGTGGCTGGGGCTCGGGGCTGTGTTGCAGACTTGGGTGAGACATGTCAGGTGGACAGTGTGTGGGACGGCGTGTCCTCCACATCTCCTCCCTCCCAGCATTGTGGCAGGGGATGCTGAGACCTGCCTGGAGCTGTCAGGCTGGTTGCAACCCACAAATGGGTTATTAAATCCTCAATTCTGATTCCCCCTCAACCCCCATGTGTGAATAGGAGAACTGAGGCTAATAATGATCAACTCTGGGTCCAGGGAAGGTCCTAAATGATTGAAGAAGGCAATTTCCCTAACGGAGCTTCGGAGCTTCGGGCCCCTGGCAGTGATTAGTGCCTAAGCAGGAATGCATCACTTAGCTCCTATTATTTAAACATAAGATACTTGAGCAAGCACGCAGAATGTTGTTTGCTGTAAATTCTTTCCCTCTTTGGAAGGAGTCGTTATTTACACATGCAAGTGCTGGCAGTGTGTGTGGGAGCTTCCTCGCCTGCTCCTGGACCCACACAGAATATAAATGACCACAATTCTCCTTGGTAGCAACGACTCCATCCAAAGGCTATCTTCCCTGCATGTTAACTGTTAATTATAGGGTACGTTTATATCATTAAGGTTTATCTTCAGTCCTTTCCTTCCCCCTTGTTAAATTGCTAATGCATCTCACCTTAATTCCCTCAGCTTCCCCTCCTGGCCTGTGAAGGAGTGGAGGATGCCCATGGCTGGTGAGAGCAGGGCTATGCTGGGATCATGGAATCATCAAATTGTTTTGGTTGGATCGTAAAGGTCATCTAATTCCAACCCCCTGCTGCAGACGGGGATGCCACCCACTTGACCAGAATGCTCAAAGCCCTGTCCTCGGACACTTCCAGGGATCTTGGAGGATGACCTAGTGTAGCAAAATGCCTGATGAGATGTGTCACTGATGTTCTTCATTCATTGCCTGCCAAAAACACCGTGGTGAAGTGATAAAACGTGGAGATGCTGTGGTGCCCTGGAAGAGAAAAACACTCTGCATGGTGTGGGCAAGGACCTTTGGTGAGAGCCTCACTGCTGCCCAGGAGCTGGGAAAGCTCTTGCTTTCCCATCCCTTAATGAAGGGGTGTTTCATAGGGCTGGGAACGTGCCTGACTCTGGTAGATTATTAAATAAGCAGCTCATCACTGGGGAGGATGCCTCCAGGGATGCACAGCTTGGCTGGGAGTGGGAAGGACTCCCCTCTCCCCCCCAGCTGCAATTAAGCTCTTGTCAGCCTGAAGCCACCAGGGTATTGGGGGGTGATGGACAGCATTCCTGGCAGCCCCTCAGCTGCTGGTTAAACAATTTGTATTTCAACTATCTATTAATTGGCATAAGCCCTGGCAAGGGCTGCTTCCTGTCCTCCTGAGACAGGGTGGCCCATGAGAGACTTCTCCGGAGGCTCATCCTCATGCTGAATCCCCCTTTTCCATGGGTATCAAAGAGCTTTTTGGGTCATTATTTTGCAGCATCTGATTTCTGATGTGCCATGGAAGGATTGTATTTCTGCAGAAGTCTCTGGGGTTTGTGTGCTCCACAGCACTGGTGTGGGTTGGTGGTGTCAGGGGCAGCAGGGCAGGTCCCAAAGCTGTGGGAAGCCAGGGATTCATCACCTGGCTCTGTATTTTTGTGGTGCCTGTTTATCTTGAATTACAAACAAGCTTTTCCTGGGTTGAGAGAACGTGTCTGTTCTCTCTATCTTCTTCTCTTTTCCTTTCCATGACTGCTCAGAGTGGATTTCTGCCATGCCTGAAAACCTGTTCACATAAAAACATTAAAGGGAGCAAATTATTTAAGAGCTGGGAGCATGGGTGGGTGAGGTGGCAGAAGGCCAGATCTGTGTTTTTTGGCCATTAAGCTGCATATCATGCTTAATATAGCAGGTGATATCTTCAGCCTCCCCACAAATTCAGGGCAAGAGCCAAGAAAAGAGAAACTGTTCCTTGTCAAGAATGGCTTAATTTTACTAGATGCTGCCTTTAAATGGATTCCTTTAAATATGTGGCCTGAGCTCTGTGGGTGTTTGCTGTGGGAATTGCTCCCTGTTGCAGGATGTGTGACCATGAGAAATGGCAGTGCCCAGGCAAACGCTGCTGCTCCTTTCTCACACACCTGGCCAGGTCAGAGGAGCTCTGGGACACCCCACGAGTTCTTTAATGGCTCCTCTGTGGGCTGCAAGTGCCATCATGCTGTTCCCTCACCCCCAGGGTCTGGTCACAGAGCCAAGCTTTGAAAAAGATCTTTTGATCATTGGAGATTTAAAAAAGATAAGCCAAACCCTGCTTCCTTAGGCATCCCCTTACCTCTCCTGGGCTTTGAGTCTGGTTTGAACCAGAGACACACTGACTTGTTGGATGTCATTAAGCCAGAATCAAATGTCCTTGAATTTTGGATATTTACAGTTTTTTCAGCAAGGTTCAGATCTGTTTGTGAGAGTGGAGAGCCCACTGGGTGCCTTTGCTGGGAGGGAGCTGTGCCAACCCTTGATGGCCCTTGGTGTGGGTACAGGGGACGTGGAGCATTGTTGGGAGTGTGGGGCCACAGTGGGACCTCACAGCCACCTCATGGGGCAGACAGCTAAACCCTGCAAATCCTCAGGTCCCATTTTCATTTTTGCTACTGAAGTGACCATAAAAACCTCATCATAAAGTTGTTTATACGTGGTAGTAAATGGAGACAGGCTTGTTATATGTGGCAGCTCTTCCAAGCACGTCTTGTGCCCTGGGAACAGGCTGACCGGGGAGTGCTGCCTGGCCATCCATGTGTGCTGACGTGCCAGATCCCTGAGGATGCTTTAGAGGATAACTCTTACACCACAGAAAGCCCATTCCTACAGCTTGGAAATCCTTTCAATGTTTTGGCAGTGGGGTTTGCTGAGTGCTCTGTGTATCGTCCTTCCCGCACGTTTCCTCCAGCCATAATTCCACACACCATTGCCCCTGAGTGCCAAGGCTGCTGAAAATATTCCTGCTTGGCACATGGGTGTGTTACAGCCTGAGGGGTGGGAATGTTCCAGAGGTGATGGTGATGCAGCAGAAGGCACGTGAAGCAGTGAGAGGGAACTTAGTGTGTCAACCTCCAGACTTTCCATCCGGAGCTATGCTTGGAGCTTTTCCAGCTCTCACTGTTTCCTTAACCATCCCCAAGGCCTGGATTCCACCCCTGCCTTCCTCCTCCATCCTCAGCTGATGTCTTCATTAGGGGAAAGTACGAGGTCAGAGGTATCCTCTGAAATTCAACATGCTGGCTCTTCTTACAACTCTTTTCCAAATGCAGGGGGGGAAAAAAGGCAGAGGGGGAAAACTGAGGCGCTCCTGCTTCAGTTTGTCTTACTGCACCTTTGCTGAATCTGTGCCTAAGAAACTGCAAGTTCTTTTCCTCATCATAAATTTTTCTTGTATTCATATCAAGCTTTTAACCCCAGGGCTGTACCTTGTGGTTCCTGGAGTGCTCTGGTGTCTGTTCAGGGTTATTTACACCCCAATATGGTGCAGGATGCCAAGGCAGTTGTTTTTCTCAGGAATTCAGAGCAAAAACACCCCTAAAGAGCCAGTTACCCCCTATTTACACCACACTGCTCAAAGCCAGGCTGGAACCACTTAAACCAGCCCTGATCACTTTAAAATGCTCTATGGGTTTTAGCATGGCTACAGGCTGTCCTGGAGCAACACCAGGCTGTGAGGGCTGGGGGACATCACCCCTGCTCCAATCCTGCCTGCTGCCTTCCACAGCCATGTCACAGGAAGCCCAGCACTCCCTGAATTCCATGGTTACAGTTTTTGGCCAGCATGCCTGGGACTCCCCAAGGCAGGAGCTCTGCTGCTCTGCACCACCTAGTCCCGTATTTGCAGCCTTTCAATAGGTTTATTTCCAGCATTAATGGATTTTTGGACTGTTTGTTGTTGTTGCTCTCAGGAAATCATGAAATTCGGTGATGGGAGCAGCTGGATGGGGAGCTGGAGGAAGTAAGAGTCAAAAACGATTAAAAGGTGGTGGTGGGAGCAGCTCCAGCACGGATACATGGATAAGGCAAAGCCCCTGAGAGACAGACAGGAATTTCCTCTGTGCAGCCTAGAGCAGGAGCTGGCCCCTCTGCTTTTTAAATCATTTGATTGTGGAAATGACCTAAAAATTCACAATCCCACAAGGCACAGCATTGGGGGAGGGAGTTGCTGGTGCCAAGAGGCCACTGTGAGGGTCAGGCCCCCTTTGGGAGGACACAAGCCAGGATGAAGGGGGCTCCCAGCCGGGGTGACCCTGCATGGGGCAGGATCTGGCGTGCCACTCCCCTGCACAGCAGTTCTGAGTGAGCATCTCCCGTTTCCAGGCATTTTCAGGTTGCTTTTCTGCCTCTCCTCAGAATCTGTGGCTTCCTTTGCCATCGTCAATCATTTTGGCTGGGGACAGGAACTTTATCTTTGTTTTTGCCCTTGAAGAAGATGTCATTGCTGCAGCATTAGCACAGGAACATTGCCTTCTGCTTGCCAGCACTTGCTGTTCCTGCAGAGCCTCCTGGGCAGCAGGCACTGCTGCAGGAGGTTCTTTATTTTGCTTAATTTCCTGGGATTCTCTGAGGCTGAGCTGGGGATACAGGTTCTGCTCTGAGGCACAGGCAGTCATGTTCACCAAACCAAGCTTGTGTTTGGGAGCTTTGAGGTCTGGTCGTCTCCTTTCAGTGCTGAAAAGGGGGCTTGTAAAAAAGAGAGTGACTTTTTATGTGAATGGATAATAGGGAATGATTTTAAATGAAAAGAGGGAAGATTTGCATTAGATCTTAGGAAGAAATTCTTTATTCAGAGGGTGATGAGGCACTGGGAGCAGTTGCTCAGAGAAGCTGTGGATGCCCTACCCCTGGAAGCGTTCAAGGCCAGGTTGGACAGGGCTTGGAGCAACCTAATCTAGTGGAAAGTGTCTCTGACCATGGCTGGGGGCTGCAACAAGAGGAACTTAAGGGTCCCTTCCAACCCAAACCATTCCATGATTCTATGGCATCCCCCTCTGAAGGAATCCAACCCTCAAGTGAGTTGGTATTTGGTGACTCTTTCATACCCCAGCTTTGTGTTACTGCTTAACCCCCCCCCAAGAGAATTAACCTGCCTCTCCCCCAAATAATGCTCCTAAATTCGGCTTCATCTCCCATCCATGTGCTGCTCCACAGGCACTGTGGGACTCACTGCCTGGGCTCAGGGCTGGGAGAACCCACAGGCAGCTTTGGAGCCTCCCACTGCCCCAGCATCACCCCTGCCTTTCAATCATCTTAATTCTTTAGCAGAGAAGTTCCTGTACATTGGCTTAGCATGTCACTGGTGTAATATCCGTGATGCTGATTAAATTAAAGAAAGGTTTCCACTAAAACTGGGATTTGATTACATGTGTTAATCCCCTTTTCCCCCCTTCTAAGAGGAGGTGTGGCAGGGAGCATGGTGGGTGCTCTCCTGCTGTGCAAGGCTTTTCCCAATATGCTGTGGAAGCGACTGGGGAATTAAGGTGACAAGAAAAGATGCTTCACAGTTTGGTTAGGCAAGAAAAAGGAACGTTTTCTTCCCAGACAGGAAAATCCCACTTTATACTTGTCTCCAGTCTTCAATTTAACAAGATTTTGCTCATTTATCTTTTCAAGAAGAAATGATCCTGTGGGAAATATTTGTTGTGCTGCCTCCCCTGTGGTGCTGAGAGCACAGATGGAGCAAAATGGTAGCGAGGTTTAGTTGTGTGGGGTTTTATTTTTCTTTTTTGATCCCGGGAAAGCTTGGGGATGTCTTTATCCATGTGCATGGCAACACTGGTCCATCCAGGATGCTGATGTTAGAGCATGGTGAGAGCTCCTGTCCTGCACCCATGAGGCTGTCCTGGCATCAGGCTGGGTTTGGGATACGTTGAGCAGAGGGGAAAACAAAACCCAAAAGCTTGCCTTGATCCTCCCCCTCAAGCAGAGCTTCCATCTATGCCCCACGCCTGGGAAGCAGCACTAAAGGTTTTTCAAGCACTTTGAGAGCTCCTGTTAAAAGGTGCTATCAAAATGAGAAATGTGATTTTCTCAGAGTGGCCCCACCTGTGACTCATCCATCTCCATTAGGGCAGAGACTCAGAGTGAGTTATGGGAAGTCCTTGTTAACCTCAGGGGAATTTTTTTTTCTCCTAATTTTGGGGGTGTTTTTGCTCGCTGGGCAGATCCAGCAGAGGATTCTCATGGAAAAAAAATTGTTTAATGCTAATACAGTGCAGCATTTATTAAAAGGAAATATTTTACACTTCAAAGAATCTATCAAAGGCATGAATTTGGAAACAAGAAAAATCGCTTTATCTGACCAGAAAATCTTGTCAATGCATTATCTGTCTGTGATGGGGAGCCAGATTTGAAACTGGGCTCTCACCAGGATGGTTGTTTCCATCCCCAGTGAGGGAATGAAATAAGCAGCTTTAAAAAACCCCACACAATCTAATAAAAAGTCAACATTTAGTTTGGCCTCAAAAACGGAAACCTCTCTTCTGTGGGGCCACTTGTTCCCCGAGACGCTGCTGACCTCAGGGAGGTTATTTTTAGCTGATCTCATTTTTAGGCTTCTTCCCACCAGAGTGGGATGGGGCCAGAGAGCAGGATCTGTCCCCAGAGCATTGCTGGGCTGCTGAGGAGCTTTGGTGCTGCTCAAACCCCTCCTGGCCCGTTGTTAGGGGGAGGAAGAGATGCTGTGCTGGTCGCATTGGTCAGTTGAGAGGGACACTGCACGGGACAGCATCTCTTTGGGACTTTCTGCTCTGGCCTTATTTAATTGATGGCTTTGCAGTGTTTTGTTTTAGTCTTTGAAGTTTGGGTGGAAGGGTATTGAATTAAAGCAGAGTTTTGCCAAATCAGTGAACTTTCCTGAAACTTCAAAATGAGTTCTTGCCTTTTTTTTAATCTGCCAATTAGAAAGAAATATTATTTTCTTCAGAGAAGGGGGAAAAATACCTATAAATTTCTGGGTTTAATCTGAAACTTGAAAACACAGTATTTCTCCTTACTGCTGGCTGTGGTGAAAAGTCTTGTTTGGGAACAGGGAAGAGTCACATCCCTGTGCTACTGTCGTGGGTTTACCCTGGGACAGACTTGCACCATTTTCCACACTGAGAGGGTGGAAATCCTGATCTAGAAACTCTTTGTGTCCCCCTGAAACCCTGGCATGTCATAAGACTCTATATTTAACTTCAGAGTCCACTTAGGCTAAATAAGAGCCCTTTTATAGGGAATGAGCAAAGTCAAACATATTGTTGGGTTTACAAGTAGTCATTAAATATTTGCTGCTGGGCTGCGATGGGTTCCCACTCTGTCTCTAGCTCGCTGTCAAGTCTGTTTAAAGGGATATAAATAAGCCTGGAGGGGCTCTGGGGCTGCAGTGGCCCAGCCCTGCTGGGGACAAGCCCCTGGCTTTGAATTTTTGGAGGGATTTTTGTCTCCCCTGGTTTTTGTTTCTCCCCAGCCATACAGAACCGCCTGATAAAGCAATAACTCAGCTTTATTGATTATGTCAAAGGCAGTAATTCAAGAAAGCTATTTAAATTCACAAGAGGAAGCTATCGCAATTATAAGTGTCTGCAGCAGATTATTAATCATTTTTGTTATGGCTATCAAGCCACGAGACAGGCATTTTCTGTGAGGCTTACGTGAGCGCTGGCTTTTCAGTAATGACTTGGGTTTTGCTCTCTTATTGGTTCATAGTGCAGAATAAAAAATAAGCAAACTGCTTTTTATCTCAATCAATGTGCATAAAGCTTTATAGCATATTGCTGTAGGAGCATATGAACGTCCAACAGTTTAAAATCATGCTCTGTTTAATCCACCCAAATTCATACTCTGTTTAATCCACCCAAATACCAGTGCTAGCTTTGTACTGCCCTTCTCTTTATTTCCCCCCGTGTTATTCCCACAATAACACCGTGATTTAGGGCAAAGCAAGTTGACTGTCCCTGGAGGTGTTCAAAAAACCTGTAGATGTGTGCTCAGGGTCATGGGTTAATGATAAATTTGATGAACTTAGAGGTCTTTTCCAGTCTAAATGATTCTATGATTTCTTGCAGCATTTGCCTGCATGTGAGTGTTAGTTCAAGGCTGAATCCAGACCCCTCACAGTCTGGTGCTTGAGGAGGAGGCAGGTCACTCCCCACAGTCCCACCAGCGTGTTGCACGTGCCCATGGCTGTATCGTGGTCCCTGGTGAGTTTTCAGGTCTGACACTGTCCAGCATTTCACATCACCCAAGTCCCTGAGCCATTATCTTCTGCATCTGCTTTATTGATGTCTCACCCACTGTCCAGACTCCCACAATGTGCCGCAGCTCACGGTGATGGGGAAACCACCCATGAGCTATTCCTTCATACAAGGAATATCAAAGTAATTGGAGGAAGTTTAGGCAAGGGGAATAAAAACCAGTGAAGGGATGGGGACTGTGACTGATGGGGGATGATTAATAAGTGATTGAGGACTTGTGTGGGAAGGGGAGCATCATGTCACTGGAAAGCTGTGATGGTTTGCTGGATGGGGCTGGGGCACTGGGGAGGGGAAGGGGCAGAGCTGGGCCTTGTGCCTCCTTGGTGCTTTAGGTGCAGATGATGCTGGTCCATCTGGTGCCCTCTTCCCCACAGCTGGAGGTGTCTTGTGCCCCTTCCTCTCCATCTCCTCACTCAGACTCTGCTGCAGATGGATGTTTTTGGGGCTGGTTATTGCCCTTCAGCTCTCCAGTGAGTATCTGGCTCTTCCAGTCAGGGAAAATGAGTTTTTTACACCACTCCTTTAAATAACTACTTACCTTTGGTTACCAGCAAGCCCCCAGAGCTGATAACACCAGCAGGTTGAAGCTGGGCAGCCTTGGCTGAGGGCCAGTCCCCATTTATACCATGGACAGGTTTTTATTTTTTTTCCAGAAATGCAGTTAAGCAGAACATTTCTCTATAAAAAGCTGCAAAAGAGATCAGAGCAGCCCTCCCTCTCCTCTTCCATCTCCTCTGCTTAGTGACCTAGAACTAAATGTTTTATTATTAGACCAAAAAAAAAGAGGTAATATATATATATATTCAAGGCAGGTCTTTGATAGAGAGTTTTGGGAAGGCAGCTCTCTAGAGCAGGATGAGGTGGTGCTTGCATGGGTCACTTGCTGAAGAGGATAAGGAGCCTGGAGCATCTTCTCCAGTGGATGACGAGGTGTGAGGTCCCTGTAAGCACAGAGTCAGCTCCCCGCTTTCATCTGCTGAGCTGGGGCTTTGAATCAGCAGCCTTGCTTTAGGAGGCAAGGGGCTGGTGGGGCTTAGCAGCCCTGCAGAGCAGGACCCTCCCTGGGACTGGCTCTGGGTCCCCTGAAAGGGACCAACCTGGCCCCCTGTGGATGTCTGAGTAAGTCCAGGGTTTGGTCATTTGTCCCTTGTAAAACCAGGACAGTGGGGTGGGAGTTGCAGGACAGTTGTGGGATGTCATGTCATCCTCAGGTGGCCTGAACTTGGGGACATAGTGTCCTCCAAAATGCAGCAACACACCATCTTGGCACAATTCCTTTTCCCTTCCCTCAAAGTTGTGCTGGTTTTGATTAAATACCTCATCAAACGTTTATTTTGCCTGAAAGGAAGCTTTTGTGCTTGTTCTGGGACCTTTCGGTTATAAAAACCTCAGCCAAAATCACTTAATTAAAAATGTGCTTTTCCTGCTCTGCTCCTCAGGGAATTGTTTTGAGTCACATGAGAGCTGAGGTGCAGAACAGGGTGTCTACAGGGTAGCAAAACGTGGATGTGCCAGCTGGGAGGGAGAGGGGGCTTTGGGCAGCAGTAGCTCCTCTAGACCTCCAGATTGGCCCTAGAAGTATGAACTCTAAGAGGATATCTTGAATTAGAAGGAACCTGTAAGGATCATCAAGCCAAACTCAATGGTGAGCAAGGATTTTGCCTTTTGGCAAAATTTACACTCAGAGGGAAAAAGCGACTCATAAAGTCACCTCAGCTCAGGTCACCAGTGGATGTGAGACCACGAGTGAGCAGAAGAGAGGATTTAATTTCAGTTAAATTTCTTTTCCTAGAAGGTGCTCTGCCTTTAGTCACGGCCTCCCCACAGGCAGGTAGGCTTTTGGCTCTCTCTTCTCCATCAATATCAGATCCTCTGTAGATGACATGCAGGCCCTTCCCCGGGCTCTGCCTCTGAGCACTTGTGTTCCTCCAGGTAGCTAAAAATGGCAACGTAGAGGTGAGATGTTCCTTGCCTTGCCAAGCACAGGGGCTTGATTTTTGCTCTCATATCAGCCCTAAACAGCTATTAGAGATTCTCCTGCAAGACTCCACATACAAAACACTTTGGGTTCTGTCCAAGTTATAGAGCAGCAGAATAGAAGGAATTGGGGAAAGAGGTTTTTCTGGAGGAATTGCCCTGAAACTCTACTCTGATGGTTGCCTTGTAATTCTGGGTGCAGAGCCTGCAGCCCCTGTGAGCTGAGGATCATTGTCCTGTTACAGACAGCTGTGTCCATGTTCTCTGTCCCTGGTGCATCCACGGCAGGGTGGGTGCAGTTGTAGTGCCGGGTCCAACCTCAGCTCAGCATTGTGGCTCTTAACTGAAGAACAATAAGCACTTAAAGAATGTTCTCTCCAGGCAGCTCCTGGATGTTGGATATGGCCCTGGCCAAGAGCAAATGCATCCAGGGCAGTGCCCAGCTGGTGATGGGCAATAGTGGGGTTTCCTCTTGGTGCTGCCCTGGTCCAAGGCCACGCTTTGGCCACTGTTCCTTAACATCCCAGTACAAGGCCCTCTTGATATAACACCTCCAGCAGAGAGCTGGTGCTGGCACACCCTGGCAGGTTTTGCCATGGTAAATTTGATGTCTTTTCTGTCTTTCCTATACTAATTTTCCAAGGGAATTTTTTTTTTTTTTTTTGGAAAGCACTGTGCCATGGAGCAGCAGAGCTTAGCTGGAGATTCCCAAGAGGTGTTGCCTAACTAGGTTCCATCCAGGTGCAAGGGAATGCAAGGTGGTATTTACTAAGCTGGGTTCCACCAGGGATGGAGAGAGGAGCGACAGCTGAAAGCCACCGTGCATTTGGGATGCATTTGGTTTCCCTTCCTAAAATGTAAATATCTGTTAAATAAATGGGCTTGCTTTGTGGCCTGTGTTTTGGTTGCTTGGTTCATCTTTCTTCATCCTTTTACACCTTTTAGTACAGAGAGGGATGGGCTGCACAGGCAGGAGGGAAGCCAGACTGAAAAAGCATGGCAATTTCCCCTTTCCCTTTCATAATGGTCGTGCAACTAATAGCCAGAGCCTCTGCTTTGCAAGCAAACATCTCAGAACGGATGGATGCTGCCGTTTTACTCTGCATCACTCAGATTGTATTTTTATTTGCACTGTACAACCTCTCCCTTCCATTAGCACCAACGTTTTTAGGTCTCAATTTCACATGAATTTTGCTGTCCCGGCTCCTAAAGGCAGCGACGCTTTTGGCGTCTCCTCGGGGCAGCTGTCGGCGTGTCTCGGATGAGCAGCCATCCCACCGGGATGGGCAGATGGAGGGATGGCTCTGCCAGCCCTGGCACCGAGGGCAAGACAGGAAGAGCCAAGGAGAGGGTTGTCAGAGGTGGGGGAGGAGGACCTGGAAGCCAGGCAGGAGATGCTTTGAACGGACTGGGCACCCACTGCATGTTTCGTGTGAGACAAGGACAAAGTGCTGGGTGAGGGCTCTGCTGCGCCACTTCTTGATGTGAAAAAAACCCAAAATTACAAAAAACTTACTGCAAACAGCCCCCGAACAGTCTGTTCAAGCTGAAAGTCTCTCTGCTTGGCTTGCTTGATGTGACCTTTTTGGCTGCAGGGAAGGGAAAAGCGGGTTTGTGTTTCTCATAAATAGCATGGGACATAAATAGGACAGCAGGAGGTGTGGAGGGAGAGCATCCCCCAGGGCAGCCCAAGTGTAACCCTGCTCTGCATGTTCCTGCCATGGATTCCCACCAGGCAATTGTCCCCCCTGGCAGTGCTGGCTCACCTGCTGCAGCACCTTGTCTTCCTGGGAGTGAAATTTGGCAAGTGATGCCTGTTCAGGGGGTCACTGTGTCTCTTGAGGGGTGTCTGCTGGCAGGGAGCTTCAACCAGAGAGTCTAGACGGGAAAATATATTTTTTTGGGATGTGGCAGCACCCCTCGATGGTTGGGAGACTTTCTGGTGAATGTGGAGGGTCAAACTGGGACAACAATCTCCATCAGGGACCTCTTATTGTGAACTGAGAGTCACCAAGAAAAGATTACCCAGATTCCACACCTGGTGGGTCTTCTGTCTCTGAGAAACAATGGGAAAGGCATAGAAAGAGTGGATGATTCTTTAATCTGAAAATGGTTAGAAATGTCTTGTGTTTTGCATGATTTCATGAAAAAAACCCACATTCCTTCTCTGCCCTTTTTGGCTCTCACCTTGTTCTTTGCCTGCCCTCCCCATAAACCCAGCCTGTGTAGTGCAGACCACCTTGAAGCCTGTGGGAGAGTTGACTGGACCAGCACAGTGACCCAAACTGTAGGGATTTACCTGAAGATGGATGACTGGGTTCCATAGCTCAATTTTGGTATTTTTACTGCTCTCCCCAAGCTCCAGCAGCATCGTGGGGATGAGGAAGGGGGCAGGACAGACCATCCCAGACGCAGTCAGGTGGCAGAAGAGGTTTCAAGGGAGATGTGTATCCAAAAAACTCCTTGGATGGGTGATGAGGGTTTGCTCCCGGCTGGCAGGAAGGCTGTGGTGATGGCTCCAGCCACCCCGTGGCACGTCCCTAGGACTGTCCCTGGGGTCTGTGTGCCTGCTGGTGCCTGCATCCGCCTCGGCACAAGGCGCTTTCCCTTTGGCAAAGCGACAGGGTAATTAATTTCGGGACCATTGTGCTGCAGTGGCAGGAGCTGATTTATAGCCCAGGGAACAGCTTCTGGTTCAAAGTGCACATCCGTTGTGTTAATGCTCCATGATCTTTACCCCCGTGAGGAAATGGCAGAGAATGAGGAGATTATTGCCACCAGACTGGGCTCCTGGTATTACCATGATAAAGCCGGCACAGATGAGGGGTGGGCTGTGCATACAGAGCAGCTTCCCTTCCCTGCATCCAGAGCCCGGTGGCTTCCCCAAGGATGGAGCTGATGAGGGACTGTTGGTCACATAGTCCTTGCACCCAGCTGCTGCTTGGGGCCCTTTTGCTGCTGCTTCCCCTCCTCCTACCCCACCTCCCCTCATCCCTTTTTGTCTATGAATTGTGCTGCTAAAAGGCATTTTAGGAAAGGAGCATGATGGGACAGGCCAGGGGTGGAAAGCCTGGTGGCTGCCTGGCTCCTCTGGGACCAGGGCTTTAAAAATTCCTCCTTTTCCCAAAGAAAAGAATTGGAGGGGCAGGGGGATGATGAGTGAGTGTGCAGGGTATTGTCCATCCCTGGGCATCTCCTTCCAGCCTTGCTTCTATCAAGAACCACCCTGACTCTCAGATTCTCAGTTCAGCAGCTTTTGGAAGCTGTTTCTTCATTTGCAGTCTGTGAGCTGGGCAAGTCATTCCCCTGGCAGAAAAACCCATCTCTTTTTACTAGATTGATTTTCTGCTCTTTTCTGGGAGTGCTTTCAGCCCTGAGACCTGGTGAGGCAGGCATGAAGTGCTGGCATCCCAGGATCTTCTGTCTGTCTGTGCTGAGTCCATCTTGCCTTCCCTGACACCAAGGACCTGACTGATTCCAGGCACACTGAAGCTTTTGAGGGTTTGGCTTTGCCCCCCTGCTGAGGATGTTTTGGCTTCTCACAAAGGAAAGGCTGTGTTTCTGCTCCAGCACTGAGCTTGAAATAAGCCCAGCTGTGACTGAGGCTTGCCAAAAGGACTCACAGCGGGTCGTGGGATTGCTGCAGGGAGCTGTGTCACCTTTTTGGGGATCTGGGTACCCGAGATAAAACAAATCCTGTGTGGGAAACACTCCCTGGGCACCCCAACACTCCTGGGCTCAGCACTGCTCCCCATGGTCACAAGAGTCCCCTACAAAGTGCAACTTTTGTAGAGAGAAATGCTGCATTGGCTCTCAGGGACAAGGGCAAGGACCTGTTGCAGGAATGTGGGCAAAGGATGATGTCAAGTCTGTAGGCAAGATGGTTTTTTTGAAACACTCACCAACCCCTTCCTGGGATTTCACCTGGGAACAGTTTGTGGCTGTGCTGGGGTGATTCAGGGTAATTTCTTCCTTATCTGACTGTTCCTCAAGAAACAGCTTCTTGTTGCACCCGGTTTGGGGTTGCCCAGCAGCAGAGTGGGATCCCTGGAAGCTCCTGAGCACCTTCACTGGGTGCAGCCATCCCTTCCAGGGACAGCATTCAAACCTCAGCGAGTGGTGGGCTAAAATCCCTGGGTCACTACAGCAGGATTTGGATCAAACTGAAAATATTCAGTGCCTGGAACATGAGGGCTCTGCACACTCTGCTGGGGTTTCTAGGTGTTATTCTAATACTAATAATTAATACAGTGATGTGTATAATCCCATGCACAGAGAGTTGAAGCGTTCCCTAAAGCTTCTTTGCATCATAAAACTCCTAATCAAATACAGAATAGATCCCTGCCCTCTCCATAGCTTTAATCCTACTTCTCTTCCAGAACTAAACAGCTTTAAATTCCTCAGTCCCATGTGTATTCAGCCACAGAGGCAAAAACTTTGCCATTTTTAAATCCTCCCCTAGTGCCAGACCAAAATCTCTGCAAACACAGACTCTGTAATCCTCACTAATTTATCAAAGGTGCTCCTGAATGCTAATTTTCCTGTGCTGCGCTCCTGGATCAGAATTACAATTGATTGACTATAAAATGATAATTATACACTGGGAGCTTTGCATTGTGTAAACACCTTAAATTGATTCTCCTGCCCTGCCAATTGGGAAATTCTTTCCATCCCATGCTGGCTCTATCTGAGATTGAAATGATTCTGCCTTTTACAAACTTTCCTACCATGTATGGATTTTCTTGTTTGAAGCAGGAAGCGAGCGCCTTCTCTGTGCTGGGCTGGTGCTGGAGCAGCAGAGACCCTCCCTGGAAACAGCCAGTGAAAATGGAGGTTTTTCTAAGAGCTCTGGGCACAAAACGAGGTCCCTCTGAGGACTCACGGCTCCAGGGGTGACAGATAAAACAGAGCAGTGGCTTGGGCGTTGCCCAGGCGTTTGGCGTGAGCTGCTGGAGGTGTTGTGGTTGGGGTGAGCCTGTCCTGTGCTGCCCCATCCACAGCACAGGCACCTGGAGATGCTCCTGTTACCTCGGAGATGGTCATTGACAGGGATAGGGTAGCATGGTCCAGGAGGAAGGGACCTACACTTATCATCTAGTCCATCTGCAGTATTACATATCCCTTTGCAGGCTGTGGCTCATCTAGGAATGCCCTGGTTTTCCTCCTGTTTCCCATTCCCTGTGGACACAGGTCCACCCCGTATTGAAATAGTGATTTCTGCTGCTGAAAGAGGCTCTGAACTCTAGGCATTTTAAGAAAGGTTTGTTTTACATCCATATTCTGGCTATAAAAAGAATCCCACAACCACAGTGGTGAAGGGAGAAAGCCACCCTTCGTTTTCTCGACACATCTGTATTTTTAGTCTCCTGCAATCTGTTTTTGGACTTTAGTGCTAGGTCCCATTTTCCATATTTCAGGGAAGGCTCACTCTGTGAAAGGCATCAAGATGCATCCCCAGACAGCCAAACCATCTGGAAAACCCAGAAACCTGGACAGAGCTGTCTTGAAAACAAACTTTCCTTCCCATCCTCCTGAGTGCTGTTGTTGGCCATGCCAAAGGGTACAGGAATGACACTACTGGGATGCTCCACAGCTCTTCCATCCCAGATGGGGGAAAGGAGAGGATTCCTCCTTCCTATATTAGGATGTTAATGTAGTACTCAGAGGACTGCACAGCTAAATCAATCTTGCAACAGCCTAGTTTACTTAAATGCATGTGTTAAACAGCCGTTTAATGTCTGTTCAGTGGGTGGATGTGCAGCAGGAAGATGCTGCAGGGTGGGAGGACCCAGGATGGCACCAGGGCAGCAGAGTCAGAACTGGTGCAGAGTTAATGCACCAAATCCCTGGTGTGACCCTGTTGCTGGGTGAATAAAAGCGAGGGCAGAGTCCCTTTCCCCTCGCCCTCTCCTGTTTGCTCAGACCTTGCAGACCATCTGTCTCTGTCAGCAGTGGGAGTTGGGTGGGTGGAGGATGAGCCTTGGTGGTGGGTGTCGATGTCTCAAAGCCCCTCATGTGCTCAGTGGACAGAGCATCCCACAGGGGAGGACACCACCACATCCTGCTGCCACAGGGACCATCAGTGGCTGTGGTCTAGAAACAGAGGACCAGAGGGAGAGAAAATTAAAAAAGGAAGATAGAGAGGTAATTAAGCCTGGCTTATCCAGCATCCCCAGGGGTTTGCACTCGCCGGGAGGCTGCACTGTGGTCTGCCCTGCAGGCAGCGTGCAGAGTTTCATGGAGGTTTGCTCAGCCTGGAGGGCAGGACAGCAGTGAAGGGCCTCAGGATTTCTCCAAGATGAATTGAATGCCTTTTTAAAAAAGCTGCTGCATATGTCCTGAAGTGGTTTCTGTGGTTTCTTTCATTAGGTAACCACTGGGCATAGTCAGAAATAAAGCCAGCCTTACTGGGCATGGGAGGCTACTGGGGTGAGTGGGGGCATCCCAGGAGAGGATCCAGCACAGTATTGGAATGGTGGTTCCTGGGAATGTTCAAACTGACTTTCCCCTAAGAGCAATCCCTTACATTTCTGAATTCTTGAAAATCTCTTCTTCAGTTGTATTCTTAAGTCTCTGTTGGATGTCTTCCTCTTTTTTCTTTTTTTTCTTTTTTTTTTTTTTTTAAAGTTTCTTCATCCAAATTCTTTGCTCTGTTATTCCCCCAAGGATCATGTTTGCATTTGGCAGGGAAGGATCTGGCTTAGTTAAACATAGACCTTGGTGAAGTCAAGCCAGAGGGATTGCAGAACTCTCTGTACCTCTCTCTGCAGCTCAAAATCCTCTTCCTTTCTGTCTTACCATGTAAGAGACTCAGTACACACAAATCCTGGCATCCTGTAGGCTGGCAATGGCTCTGTTCCCAGCATTTTCCTTGCAGGAGGCAGGCAAGGGCTGGAGGGCTGCACTTGGGTATTTACTGCCTTGCTGAGTCTGCAAACAGCCCTGCCCCACATGCCTGCTTGGCCATAGGGTCTGGGAGGGGCAGATTGTTCCCATTTAGTGTTTTTTGTTAGCTGGAGGAAGAATATCACTATTGAGCAAGAATATGTTTGTCCATGTCACTCTGGAACCCCAAATCCATCCCCTCCTCTGCTTTCCCTGGGGCTGTTGCAAAAGCTCTTTCAGCAGTGCTGGGGAGAGCAGGGGAGAAGGAGCCCCTGGTTCCTCGGAGGCACAGGGAGAGGAGCATGATGGGCAGCCTGGAGATTAGGGGAGGAATGTGAACAATTTGGGATGAGCCTCAGAAACGTGGTGCTGGCTGGCACGGCCAGGGCTCCCTTCTCCCGCTGGGATCCTCAGGACCCTGTGCTGGCACAGCTCCAAGCCACGCACAGGATGCTGAGGGGCTCATCCCCGCTCCCCTTTTCCAGGATTGCAGGGCTGTCCTGGGGTGCAGATGTATGAGACTCAAAAAAAAACAAACCTCCCATAAAATCCCTTGGCCTCTGCAGAGCCAGAGTACTGAGGGGAGCTGTGCTTTTTCTTCATTAAATGAATGGCCAGACTCTTTTACAGCATCTCCCTCTCCCTTCCCTCCCTCCCCACTGGGGTGACATTGAGCCCCTCTAATCACACTGTACCAGGACAATAATCTAAATCCATGTCACTAAGTCAATTGACTTTAACCCAGCAATTGCAGCCCCTGCCTTCCCTTTGGTGGGCAGACATGGCTGGGGCAGCAGCTCCCTGAAGGGTTTTTGCAGGGCTCCCCAGGCCCTGGTTCTGCAGCAGCACCTGGGCTCCTGTGCATCTCAGGATGGGACCTGAGCACCCCAGCACTGCATCAAGGGACCTGTTCCATCCCTGAGCTGTGTTTGCATTCAACTTCATTAAGCCAGAGGCATTAATGAATTCTCAAGTTTCCTTGAGAAGCTGTGGCTGCACCATCCCTGGAAGCATTGAAGGCCGGGTTGAATGGGGCTTAGAGCAAACTGGTCTAGTGGAAGGCGTCCCTGCCCATGGCAAGGGCGAGTTGGAACTGGATGATCACTTCCAACCCAAACCCTTCTGAGATTCTCTGAGTGAACGAGTGCCTGAGTGTCTGGGTTGCATTAACCTGTGCCTAATGCACACGGAGCTGCTCTGTGTGCATTTCAGAACAGCAGAGCCATCCCAGCAGCACCATGATGTGCCAGACTTCTGCTACAAGGCCACCTGGGATCCATGTCCCCCAGCATCCCATCCCAGCCCCGCATTAAGCAAAGGCACCAGGTTTGATGTCCTCTGGGGCACTGCCCTTGGCTGGGGACCAGGATCACGTTCTGTCTCGATGTTTTCTCTGGGAGTCAACGTGTTCTCAGCAAAGCATTATCCCCGTAGTCAAAATAAACTGATTTGCGTGCACAGTCCTTTTATTGTTACAGGGAGTTTCAGTATGTGGCTGGTCTGGTTTTCCTTTCACCTCCTTCAAATGACTCATCTTTACACGCATCTGGTGTCCTCACTGCAGACTAATGATTCACAAGGACAGTAAGGCAGGCAGAGCAGAGGGAGAGGAGCAGGAGTTGGTACCTCCACGGGGAGGCTCCTGGGTGAGTCAAGGCAAACCACCAGGCAGGATGTGGCACGCTGGGCGCTCCGGCTTCCCGGGGGAAATCTGGTGTGAGGCTTAGCCTGTCCCAGGAACATTGGCATCACCCTGGGGCTGGGGAGCACCAGCTCCAGCCTTCACTCCTTCCTGAGACAGTTATTCAACAGTGCAACAGCTGGAAACACATCTCATGTGATACCAATGGGCATTTTAATCACCTTTAAGGGACTTGGTTTCCAATCCCCACGTGCAATTGGCTGCTTAATTCCACTGTGGGTGCTTCTCAGTGTGAGATGCCTGCTGCTCCCACAGCTGCAGGAGTCTCTCTGCCCATCTGGGGTTTGGGCACCCCTGGGACTTGCAGGGAGCAATTTTGGAGACCTGGATATGCCAGCACTGCCAGTGTCCTGCTGCAGGTCTGTCCCATCAGCAGACAGGTGCTGTTTGATTTGGTGTGGGTGTTGAGAGGGTTTGCAGGGGCTGCTTGGGGATTGTTCAGCACCCAAGCTCTGCAGCAAATTAAGCACAAAAATAGGTGGTTCTGTTTGTTCATCAGACCAAAAGATCAGAGAAAAGTGACAGAGTGCAGGTGAGGGTGTCCAGCAGCACAGAGCTGGAGGTGCAGCCATGAGGAGGAGGATGCATGATATGGTCAGCCCCAAAGGAAGGACACCCAACCCTCCAAGAACAGAGACACTATGGAGTGGGCTTGAAATGTTTTGGTGTAATGAAGTGTTTCTGAACCCGTTGTATAATTTCCCCCACACTGCCCCATTCTCAGCCTGGGAGTGAGAGAATTGGGAGGGCTCCATCTGTTCCCACAGCTCGGGAAGGAGGGACAGACCCCCACAGGAGTGGGAACAACAATTGCAAATACAAGACTTCCACGAGCAGTTAACTCACACATTGCAAGAGTCAAACACGAGGAGCCAAGTGAAAGGATGTCGTAAGCCTTTTGGGCTCAGGGTGGTTGTGGTGGGGATGAATTTGGCCCAGAGACTTTTGTTCAGCTGCGTTGAGTTACCAGCCATCTGGCTCCACGTGCAGTAATCCACAGCTTCTCCAAGCCCATATGGGAAGCAATGTTTTTTTTTGCTGTGTATGTTATATTATCCAGAACGTATGGCCCATACATTTAAAATATTTGAGCACTGCCTCCTGCACTAGCAGATAATCTGGAGCTGTGACACCAGAGATTTCTTTGGAGGAGAATTTATTTTGCTGTGTTTTAGGTGGCTTTAAAACATGATCCTGGGAAATGCAGAGCTGGGAAGGGAGCATTTGGCTTTGTGCCCTGTGCCTGAGCTGGGCAGCAGAGAGGCCAGCAGTGTGGGTACTGCCTATGCCTGGTACATAATGCCAATATTCTAATGATAATTATATTTATTTTATCCTTTGTCCATTTGCAAAGATCTGGGACCTGAATTCCTGCCCATTTGAAACTCTCCTGCCCCAGGGAGATGGTACAAGGTCTGTAAAAGTGTGACAGAGCCCAGGGTCAGCCTAGCCTGGAGAGAGGGTCGAGGGAACCCTGGGCTGAGAGGACTCCTCCATTCACCAAACAAAGCACAGTTTTACTGCACTCTGTAGCCCTGTATCCATGAGTTTGGGAGCAGAACTGGCCCCTGCCAGGGCCAGGCACTGCTGGGGCTTGGTGCCTGCAGGAGGGTTGGGGTGTTTTATTCATCTGTTTTGCAGTGGATGTGGCAGAACACTGTGAGCATCATTCTTTGGAATGCAATAGCTCCAGACAGGACTCTGATAAAGACAAAGCATTTAAAAATGTGTTCATGGCATAGTTTTATACCCAAAATACATGGCAGTGCACTGTGCAGCTTAATTGTAAGTGAATGATATCATATTACTTTGAATATATGGACAGCTTAGCTTATGAAATGTATAACTCATCCGGTGTATGGAAAACCAATACATCTTCCATATGGGCAACAAATCAGAGATGATTATTCCTGGGGAAAAAAAAATGGCCATGCTGTATTCAGTATTTTGACTTGGAGTAGACACAAGTTTTCATTCCTGCTTCATGACTAAATTTCCTAAGCTGAACAGTCAAATAAAATGATCTCACTCCCTCTCTGTGCCATGGCACAGCTTTGCTGGGAGCTGTTTGCTAGAGCTGGAGCAGGCTGGATTCCAGCAGAGGGGCAGAGAGGGAGCGTTGCCATCAGCCCCCAGGTCGTGTTTGGTCAAGGGCAAAGGGTTGCTGGTGACTCAGTGCTGAGTTTGTGGCTCCAGCACGTTGCACCCTGTTGGTGCCTGCAAAGGTGACCCAGCCCTGAGAACCTGTAGTGGGGAGAGGGTGCAAGGTGAGAGCTGAACTCCCATAAAACAGCTGAGCTCTTAGTCGAGGATGCCTTTCCCTGAAGAGAGGGAGGTGCTGCAGGGTGCAGGCTGTGCCCTGCTCCCCACCTCCAGTATCAGCACCCAGGGGGCCACAGCCCCTCGGACACGGTCCCTCCGCCTGGTACTGGCTTGTAAATATGTCAAGCTCAGGAGATGATCTTGTTATGGGAAGATTATGCTAATGAAATGTTTCCTGAGATCAAACTCATTTTGTGTTCAAAAGCATTAAAATAAATGGCTTCTAATTGAATCTTATAAACGGTCCCCTCCTGATAATGAGCTGCTATTAATTATAATTGAAGGAAGGCAGAACGTAAACACAGCGGCAGCGTGGGGGGAGGTGATGGCACGCCAGGGGCAGCTCTGTCAGGAAGGTCCTGACCTTCCCCTCCATCCCTCCCACACCACTGGTACCATGGTCCCCGGGGTGATGCATGGGGACTTGGCCAGGGACATCATCAGCCACCTGGGGACATCCTAGAGGACCCTCCTTGGGTCTTTGAAGAAGAGGGAAAGCAAGTGTGTGCACTGAGCTGTATGCGCCATCCTGCAGCCTTTAAAATCTCAGTCCTTTATTGCAACTATTATTGTTATTATCCTTTTTCCCTTTCCAAAGGCCCAGGTCCCTGCCAGGCACAGCTTGTGCTGTCCAGCTGGGGTGACCTCATCTGCTTCAAAGCAGAAAATGGGCATCTGAGCTCAACCAAAGAAAATTTACAGGAATTCATCTGTCAACAGGGACGTTTCCATTTAATAAGTGCTCAGTTTGAGATCACATTAGCCCTTCAATTATTTATACTCTGAAATTGTACAACTTCTCTGTTCAGGTCTAAAAAAAGAAGCAAATGTCTTTTGCTCTCCCTCCACCTGAGCCTGTCAGCTGAAGCTCAGTGGGAACATGGCAGGCACGCCTCGGGGGTGCTGGGGGTGACAGCAGGAGTTTGGGTGCTGGGAGTATGGGCCGAGGAGACAAACTCACCAAGGGTGCTCAACCCTCATCTGCTTTTTGTAAAGGGTGTTTTTGACTGCGGTCTGGGGTGCACTGGGTGGGTGGAAACAGACATTGGGGCACTCTTGGCACATTCCTCCTCGTTTTTCCTACTTTGTTGTCTCTATTTAAAGCACTGCTCCCTCTGGCATGCCTCTTCCCACACGGTTGTCCCGCACGGAGATGGTAGGTGGGTGGCACGATCCAGGCTGGGATTTGCTCTGCCTGCCAGGCTAATGCCCCTGCACATCACTCTGGAGTCACTAATGGCCTTTTTTGCTTTTATGTCTCATCTGCTTGAAGGGATTAAAAGGGAATAATTAAATAGCCAGCAATACAGTCATCGATAAAATCGCCCTGGTAATGATGGAAAAAAAGTACCACCAGGAGAAGACAAAGCTGTGCTGGGCTGTGCACAGCGAGGGAGGGCTCCACAGCTGCTGTGTGTTGGCAGAAATCATTAAACCAGGGCAGGCTGTGCCCCGGGAGCAGCGTGTCCCCTGGGCACGCCTGGTGTCCGGCATTTACTGCTGGGAAATCAATGAGAGCCACTCAGATTTCCCAGCCAGAGCGAGCTGGCTATTAGACAGCACTAATGCTATATTTAAAAATAAGCTCATCTGGTGCAGTCAAGGGGAGAGAGAGGAAAAATTCCCTGGGAAGGGGATGGTTATCTTCCCTGCCTTGGTGTGCCTGTTGCTGGCAGCATTTGTGCCCCCAGGGTCCTGCAGCTCTGATGAAGGAAGGGGGCTGCAGGCTGTGCATGGCCCAAACCTCCCTGATGTCAGCAGCAAGGGCTGCAGAGGGTAAATCCACAGGTTCCACAGAGGGGAGGGTGTTAAATCAGCACAGGGGATGCTTGCCTGGTTATAATGTGGGGTGAGGAGAGCCTGATGGAGGACTCAGGGGAGCATACAGTGGTGGGTGTGACTTCAGAGGTCAGCTCGATGTTGTTGTTGTATTGTTGTTTCCAATACCCAAAGGAGCCACTTTGGGCTGCCCAGCTACTTGATGACTTTGTGGCTTTTTGTGAGGATTAGGGGCTGGGAAAGAGAGGGCCAAGGCCAGTGACACAAGGACATGTGCCATTCCTTCGTTAGGATGCTCAAAAACCTCTTTTTGCAAAGATCTCATGATTAGAAGTGAAAATTCCCTTGGGTTGAATTTTCCTCTGTCCCAGCACTGATTCAAAACCACCATGAACTTCTGCTCAAGGTCTGTGTGTGAAATAAAACAAGCTCTGTGAACCCAAGGGTGCTTTCTGGGTACTTTCCCACTCAACATGACAGCCCATGTTTATTTTCCCAGCAGTGGGAGGATGAGGCACTGTCATCTTTGTCCTCCAGTCTGGGGTGAAACCTGGATTTCTGGGCACAGGAATGGGGAAGCTGCTGAGTCGACTCACACCTTTGTCTCTGGAGTTGGTAGGGATTCCCCCACTGTTTTACAGCTGGGAAAGCCAGCACTAACCTGCTAATTAGATTTAACACCCCAGCTAGGAAAGTGGCAAATTAGCCAAAGCATCACAGAGTTAACCCCACAGTGGGGCTGGGTTTCTGCATCCCTCCCAGAGCAGTGCAGGAGGCAGGAGCACGGCATGGATCACTGGCACAGCTTCCCACGGGGAAAATCCCGAGGTGTTGGTGTGCATTAAGCATGTTGCTCCACTTTTGACACCTCCTAATGCCACTCTCTCTGTCGGGATGAAACTCTCCATCCTTGAGCCCCTTTCCATTTCTCTTGAATGGATTTGTGTGCGTGGCAAGATGGAGAGAGTAGGGCAGGACTTTGTGCTGCTCGCATGGACGCCCATCACAGTTATCCCACGGGGATAATCGACCACTGAGGTTCCTACTCAGCTCTCCAAGCTGCCCCAGCTCCTGGGTGGAAAGCACAGAGATCCCTCTCCAGCAGCACCCCCACGCTGGCAGCACAAACAGGAGACATGGGAGGGTTTTTTAAGCAGCACATAAAACCCTGTTGTGCACTGAATCAGCTCTCATTTCAACAAGATGTGGCAGGGACGGTAATTGTATGTTGAGTGCTCTCCGGTTGATTAAGAACATATTTATTGAAGTTTATCTACTGTAATATGTATAAGTCTCTTATTAGATAATTGCTAAACCTCAAACACCTGTTTAACAGATCATATATATACCCCATTACATAGTTGTTAAACCACATTGGTTTTAATTCATCAAATGCGAATGTGAAATCCATTCTAAATTAAATTCATTTTGAGGCACTTTAAAGGAGACATTCCCTCCCTTCCTTTCTGCAGAGGGGATATGAGCACAGTATTTCCCGACAGAAATAATGATTCAAGGCAACTCTGCCCTCCAAGTGTCCTTTTTTTGGGGGGCAACCAACTGATTGGAGATGTACTAAAAAAAGCACTCAAGTGTTTTCATAAAAAAAAGCAATTGAAAAAGTTGAATGTTAAACCCAGGAATGCCTCAGGATGATCTCGTCTGCAGATGTCTGGGGGAGGGAAAGGACTGGGAAGGGGGATAGGCAGTGGGGCTGTGGACAGGCTATGTGAGGATGAAGATGGCTGAGCCAGACCCTAAATTGAGGTGTGGTTTGCCTGACTCTACTGCTTTTTTGCTCCCCATCAGCAAATTCCCATTTCAGCCTCAAAGCACCACTGATTCACACCCCTGAGAGGGCACCAGTGCTGCTATCAGAGCCCCCTGTCCATCCCACCTGGAGGATTAGCCCTGAGATTTTATTTAGTGGGTTTAGAGCCCTTAATTCCCCTGTCTGGCCCTGCTCTCCTTGAAGCTGGGCAGGGCAGTTCTTGCCTGTCGTGTCCCCTGTGGATGGGGTGAATCCCCACTCCCCACAGTGCCTTGTGTAATGAGAGGTCTTTTCTCGTGCAGAGATGATCCTTTGTTTTCTTCTCTCTTTATTTAATCGTCCCACAGGGGAATCACTGAGTGCCCTTCATTTTGTGATGCAGAACTGGTGTTGACACGCTGCTTTATGAGATGAGTAAGGGTAAGGCCCTTGGAGGCTCTATTTAAATAAGGGAGAAATCTCTCTGCTGGGAGAAGAATGAACAAATACACATTGGGCTCTGGTAACCTGTTTCTTTCCATCCCAGTCCTGTGAAAAAATTTTGCCAACATGGTTATTTGTGCATCTCTGCAGCAAACTGGGCTGAGAGGATGCAGAGCCTCCATCCCATTGCAGACAAATCCCTGCAGGGATGCATCCTTCCATCCCTCTGTAGACACATCCTGCAGGCACACATCCCTCTACAGAGAAAGACAATTGGTCTCCATCTCCACCTTTGGGGGATTTTATAGCAAGACATTGAGTGATATTTATTATCAACATCAGGCTGCAGCCTCATGGCCTGAGTGGGTGGTGCTTCATCTGCTTTTCCTTTTTTTGGATCAGGCAGTTCATCATGTCCTTCCTACGGGCAGGGATGGATGGGTTGGCTCAGGGGCTTGAGCAGAGCTGGGTGTGGGTGTAAGAAGGGACTGTGTAGTTGGGAGACCCCAACCCAATGTCACAGTTGCTGCATACTTGG
The DNA here is from genome assembly GCA_013399695.1 of Formicarius rufipectus. Lineage (NCBI taxonomy): Eukaryota > Metazoa > Chordata > Aves > Passeriformes > Formicariidae > Formicarius > Formicarius rufipectus. The sequence goes on from VXAU01000197.1 coordinate 4,963,882, forward strand.
TTGGTTTCTGTACGAAACCAGTATATCCGTGGGGTTTCTGCCCTCAATCCTTCCTCCTCTGACAGCTCCCTGGGCAATGGGAGGGCAGACTGGCAACCAACTCAGCTGCAGCCCTTGCTCATAGTCATCCAAGATGCTTTATCAAGGGTTTTGGCTCCAAAGCCAACATAAATCACACTGTTGGCAGGCTCTGCCTTTCTGTCTCTGCCGTTATTTTCTGTTCGTGATAAAACAATGTGGAAAGGAAGCACGCAGGCCAAGGGGAGGGGGAGCAGAAACAAGATCCCTTATCTAATGCATGCCTGAGCTGCTCAAATGTTTCTGTATCAGCAGTTATTTTGCCTGGCTTTGGGTTTTCACAAAGCTCTTGAGTCTTGCAAAGGCGGTCGGAGATCACGCTGGCAAAGCACAGACCCAAATTCTTCCCTTCTCTCTGAATCTCTCAGTAACCTTTAGATGAGACCTGTGACACATCTCATGTGCTCAGCAACACTGAGGAAATGAGCAGGAAGAGAGAATTTGCTGGTATCTGGGAGGGGGGGGGGTACCCAGCATCTCCAGCTCTGCCCCACAGCCCCCAGCACTGGCTGTCCCAGCCTCTGCTTGTTGGAGTCGGGAAAAAATGGGAAGGATCAGGAACTTTGAGGTTCTGGGAGTGGAGTATATCCCATGCAAACAACTTGAAATGCACTATGTGTTAAGGTGTTTCACCCTGTGGAGGTTTGCACAGTGATTAAGCATTATAGGGATGGTGTCTGTACACAACCTGTGGCTGATGGCCCAGTTGTTTAGAGCATAAGCTTATAAACTTCTTGCTAAGTAGAAAGAAAAGGTAAAAAAAACCCCCCACTTTACTATTAATAGGAAAGGAATAGTATCTCTTAATCTATGTCTAAAACCACCGTTAAAGTTGCACATATTTTCTACGTTCCAGCTAAAGCAATATCCAGTGCTCAGAAAAGCAATATCCCCAAGCTCTGCTCTAGCTCTCATGCTGATTTTGATATTTTTAATATCACATCCAGACAACAGAGCCTGTCAACCACCATGCGAAGCGTTCATTTAACTAAGCCAATTTAAAATGTGTAGCAATTATGAAGAGATGGGCTCCGATGAGTCAATTTGTCTCAAGTGTTTTCTAGCTGAACTTAATAATATTGGAGATGTGAGAGAAATTGGAAAAAAATTCACCCTCTGTGTTCAGTTCTTTTGAGAAGTCGAAATACCTAATTCACTCTGGCAAATGATAAATGTTCCTCCCCTCTTCTAATTACATCTTGCCTTAGTCACAGTGGTGTCTAGTAAATCTTCTTTTGAGACTATACACATCACATACCGTCCTTGGTTAAAAAAAGTAGAAAAAAAGGAAGAAAGGAAAAGTTCTTTATTGGATTTTTTTTTTTTTTTAAAGAGCAATTCATTGTGCTCACAGGATCTGGAATTGGCTTTTCATGTTGCTAACCCCCTTCATTTGGCACTACTCTTTCATATGTCACATCCTAAAAAAACCCTGAAGTTTGACTGAAAAAAAGAGGTGTGGTGGCATATGGAAGCTGTTGGGTGGGTGTCCCTGTGGGGAACTTTATAAGCATGGATGGGAGGGAAAGCACGTGCACACACATTGGTTTTGGCGTTGATGGTGGTTTAATTGTTGGGACAAATAAGCGTTTCCACACCTAGAAGATGCATTTTGCTCACAAGCAGTGCCTGTGGTTCAGTGTAGGCGCAGTTATTCTCCCTTATTTGAAATAGTTGCTGGTTCAAGACATGTTAAATTTTAAGAGAATTTTCCCAATTAACAGGAAATAATATTCCACTGTAATAGCCACTTTTGTCTCACTCACTGGTTGCCAGGAGGGAACCATTCCTACCCCTTCAGCAACACAGGAGCAAAGGCCAATGTTTCCCCTTGAAATCCCAGTGGCCAAGCCCTACCTGTGGGCAGCCCCAGTACCTGCACATCCACCTGAAAAAAACCTCCCATTTACATTGATTTGAAATTGCTTTGGGCTAAAATGCCCTTTAACAGTGTCATTTATCTTCCTAATCTCTTGGTTGCCTGGAGATAGTCTCCATTATACTGTGGTTGCAAAATTTTCCAGCTAACATGCTGCTTTTAAAACATTTGTGTGGTTTTGTTGCCCTGAGTGGGTGGGAGGTGGGATTGTACAAGGGCAGCCTCACACAGAGATGAACCAGCGGGGAAAAAAAAGAGATGGATTAATTTGATTTCCCCTCAAAAAACTTGGACTGAGTCTTTCTGGTGGGCTTTGATACAGCTGTGGGCTGAGGAGCACCCAAAAAGAGTCCAGGGAGGAGGGATGGGATCCCTTCCAGACCAGTGCTTCTGGTCTGACCTTTTTTGCTCAGTGTGGCCACAAGTATGAGCAACATTTCATCTCAGGGGTGTCACCTGGAATGGCAAAAACTAATTGCAAGCTGCAATTTCCAATTGGATTGAAAAGCTGGTTATTGGGGAATGGCTCCAGCTGGTACCCATAGAGCCAGTGGGGTGCTGGAGGCAAAAGGGAAGGAGAGTAATGCCACACTGGCCCAGCTGCAGGCTGGGAGGGGGTTCTGTTGGGTGCCCAAGTGGGTTTTTCTGGCTTGGAAAGAGACTCCAGCATTCCATGTGTGCCCTGCCCTCACTGCAGGCTCTGAGCTGCAGGCAGGCTTCTCCTTGTACCCAAGGGTGGCAATTTGGTCATGTCAGAGTGGCTGCCAGCAGCTAAGATGGCTCTTCTTGCTTTCTTTTTCTCAGTCTGGCAAACTAAGGCTTTCAGGAAATAGGGACATAATGAGTCCAAAGGCTTGTTTTGCTAGGAGGCTGTGAACAGAGTCTGAGGAGGAGATGCCCATTGATGCTCCTGGTGGGCCAGAGGCAGGTGCCAGGGCCCAGCAGCCCCTCAGGGAGGACTGGATTCCCATGCTGGACATCACCCCCTTCCTTGCTTTCCCTGGGGCTGAGCCATTCATGCACTGTGCATCCACATGCCCTCTACCCTAAGTGCTGAGTTTGCTGATGCTCCTGACATGCCTCACCTCTTCAGTGCTGCAGCTCCCCACTGGCCATCTTCCCTTCTTTCTGCTCAATGCATATAACCCTGCTAAATATATATATGGCCCTGCTAAATGTATATGGCCTTCCAGGTTGTGTATTGAGAGGCCCCGTGGCACTGCCAAGGGCCACAGCTCTTTGGAGGTGATCACAGCCACACTCAGCTGCTCAACTCCCTGCCCATCACCTTCCCACTCTTCTTTGCAGCCCTGGCACTAGGGATAACCACCATTCCTCCAGGAGGGAGAAAAAAGGGATAACAGCCCTTTGGTGCTCTAGTGGAGACCTGGCATGCCTGTCCCAGTGCCCTGCCCTCCCTTCTGTGCCACGCAGGGTGAGCCACAGTCACACATGAGAGGGGCCCTGTGTTTCCCAGCCCGCTCTGATCTGCAGCCGGAGACAGAAAAGAGGTTTAGAAATCTGCTTAGAAGTCTGGCTCATTAATACCCTGCCCAAAGCTTTTATCAAATAATTAGCTTTTGTGTTGCACTTCCCAGTCAGCAATAAATAAACAAAGGTGCAGATAAAGTGAGCGTTACTCTTAAGCCGTGCTTTTGGAAACAGCTCCTCTGACCCTGACTGAGGCCACTTTTGGGTGCTGGGGCTCAGCTGCTGTCCCCTTGGCACAAGGCTGGTAAGAGGCTCAGAGATTTGAGTGACTCTTCCTGGATTTGGCAGACTGGGTGAGCCCTGCCTGCCTTGACTCCTTGATGGAGATTTGATCCAGGTGATGCTGGGGTGTGCTGTCCCTGAGGACCTCCAGCAGTCTGGCAGGAGGGATGCTCAGCATGGTGGTGGCAGTGGCTGCATTCTCCCTGCATCCACACTGGTGCCTTGGGTTGCTGGGGACACAGGAGTGTCCCCACAGTTGCCGGGGAAAGGAGAGACCACAGGGTAGCTCTGCTTGATGGGAGAGATGGGAGCATCTCTGCTGCTGTGTGATGCCTCCACACTGGGCTCAGCATGAGCTCAGATGGGCACTGTGGGGCTGGTCAGTGATGCTTCCCGTCCCCCCTACCCTTGGGACATCCCTTCTCCTGCTGCTCCCCACCACCATCCTGCAGTCATGTGGTGGGTTGAGCTGGGACTGTGAATGTGCCGAAGCTGCAGTTGCTCTTTGGACTGTTTATCTTGTTTGGTCTAATTATGCCAAGAAAGTCATTATAATTTTATGCTCTTTGGATTAACGTTTTTGCCCAGGGCCCCATAATTAGTCTATGGTTTGTAGCTTAATGATTCTGAGCACAGTTAAGGCAAACTTTCTAACTGTAAATCAGGGGATTTGGAATGTAGGGGCTGACACCACAGAGGATCTTCTCAAGAAAAAAGATTTATCTCCCTGTTTATAAGCTGGGTATTCAGCTGCACAGCACCTGTGGGCTCCCACTCCATCCTAAGGCAAACAAGACGCTGCTGAGGAATTGCAATGAGACCCAACCCTCTTCTGAGCCTCTCCCAGGAAGTCTCCTGCGTTGTGGGGAACCCATGGGGTGTTCTGCTATGGGGGTCTCAGCTCTTCACCCTCTCAGCTCAGTGCTGCTGCTCAGCTGTCCTGCTTAGGGGAGCAACCCTCAGGTGCCAGGGGAAATGGGATCCATTGCAGCCCTGGAAATTTGCCCAGCTCTCTCCTAGGGCAGGCAATTTGGATAATGATAATCTCTTCTTTAGCCTCAGCTATTAGTAGCTTTAAGCATCTTTTCTTTCTCGATATACAGTGGCCAGGAATATCTGTGCTAAAGCACAGCAACTCAGCATGTGGGGCTGGAATTGGAGGTACAGATCTGTGTTTGGAAGGATGGTGGCACCTCCACCCTTACTGTGGGGTTCACTGACTCTTTAAAGAATATTGATATTCTTGATATTTTAAGGAAACCCATCATCCAATGCAGAGATCTCTTGCAAACCTGCATCTCCACCCGCTCAGGTCTTCTAATTTAGGGGTATTTATGGAGCCAGAGAACCCAGCTTCTCCCTGGCATCCATGGTCATCCTTGTGCTTTTTTATTTATTGCTCCTTGGGCTGGGGATAAGCTCAGAGCAGCATGAGCAGCTGAGCAGGCAGGCTCCTGTCAGCTCGACTTGACAGATTGTTTGGGTTGAATCAGAAGCTCCCAGGAGAGTTTTGCAATTTCTTTTCCACTGGAAAATGTCATTAATTCATTGCCAAATTGTTAGCGGAATCAGGGTCTCTGTTTTTAACTGGAGGACATTCTCCTGATAAATGTCATGGCTTTCCTTGAGCAAAAGTCCAGGGGAAGGGTAAAGAGCCAAAGCTCATTTCTTGCAGCACTGGGTGTCTCATCACTCATGTTCAGTTTCCACAGAGAAGCTTTTCCCTGGAGCCCTTGCTGGGATCAATGCATTGGGCCTGCAGGGACTCCTGCTTAGGATACATCATTGTCCCGGGACAGTTCTGGCTCATGAAGATGCTCCTGTGCTCACAGCAATATTCACAGAGGTGTAAAAAAGCTTTTTGCACCTAAAGTCCCTCCACTTTTGTGTGGCACCACAGCTGATGTGGAGAACCAGCACATCCCAGGGCTGCAGCCCCTGGGATGGTTGGGGTAACAGGCACAGTGGTGTGGGCACTGCTTTTCCCTAGGACAGATGGGCTACTGTAAGAGAATGGTGAGTGTGAAGTCTTTAGCAGGAGAATAAACCGTGGTGAAGTGCATGTGAAGAGCAGCTATTGCATTTTGTGCTGGGGCGATTAAATTTTCATGCCGTTTTCACAAGGCTGTCTTAAAAAACAAAGCATCCCATAACCCAGGGAAGGGATGCAGGGAAGAGAGAGGTATCCTATTTCACTGCCAAGTCTTAACCTCAGGGTTTCCCTTTTATCTGCCAGGGAAGATGGACTTCCTGATGCCTCAAACTGGGTGCTGGGCTGGGCTTAACTTAAGCTGGTGTCATCACAGATGTGCCAGCACCCGGCACTGGGGCCACAGCACAGTGGTTTGGAAGTGGGATGGAGAATGACCTCACCCATGGAAAGGAGCCAGCCTGCAGGAGTGGTGGGGAAGCATTTAACACCATCAAAAAAGCCATGCTTTTAATTTATTTTTTTTTCTCCCAGCCCTGGTCTGCAGCCTGAGAGCTGGCAGGGTCCTGGGATGCCATGTCCAGCAAGGGAGAGACTCCCAACTGCTGATCCTCACAGTCCCACATGTGGTGGCTCCATAAGGCATCACGAGTTCTCCCTCTCTTTAGTCCACAGTGACTGAAGCGTTTCCCTCCTGTGCATTTTGCTAAGGGTTAGCGCTGTGCTGAGCTCCGCTGTCTCTCATTCCAGCGGTGGCTGCATTTCAGGAAGCTAATGAAGTGCTGATTTTCCTTAATTGGCCTCTCGAATTTACTGATCACTTGTGAGGATCTCAGGTTAAAGAGAAAGCCGATGCCTCTTATTATCGGTGCCGTGTTCCGTGGCCGGGGCACACGGAGAGGAAGGGTTCGGTGCACGAGCAGCGTTTTCCGAGCTCCCTCGTGATTTACTGTCCCCGGCTGCTCACCGGGACAGCGCGGAGCCCTTCAGACAGCGAGACAAACCTACAGGGGTCAGACTGACTGTGCAGGCGCCTCTGTTGTTAAGTGGGTTTAATGAAAGCACAGCCTCCACCAGAGCTGGGCATCTCAGCTGTCCCCAGCCCTGATAAACACACTGGGAGCAGCTGGGAGGTGGGACACTGGGCTGGTGCTGGGCTGCTGGACAGGGAAACTGGGGCTCTGGTCATCCACACATGAGCTGCAGCAGAGCCATCAGGGCACGGAAGCCTGGGGAAGCTCAGAAGGGGTGCATCACACCTGAAAACACACCAGATAAAAACACTCCAGAGCAGTGATGAGCAGCCTCTGTTTGCACTCACCTTCGCGGTGCATCCAGAAAGATGTCCTGGCGCAAAGCCCCGGGGGGAGGACGGTGCCGGCATTTAAGGAATGACATTGGGTGTAGGGACCCGGTGAGCTCCCAACAGAGCGAGATGTATGAACAGTCGCTTCAAGTTAACGAGAGGAGACGTGGAAAGGGCGCTGTGTCTCGCTCCCTGCCACGCTGCTCCCGGCGTGGGATGTGCTCCGCCGTGACACCGTGTCTGGGGATGGGTGCTGCCACCAGCCTGCCCGGGAGCCCGGCAGCACAAAGGCATTAATAACCTTCCCCAAACCGAGTGCTGGTGACTGCGTGTCACTCCGGGAGGCGGCACGGGGCAGCAGCCCTTTGCTGCCAAACCGAGTAATGCGAAGAGAAGGGCGTTTAGTGTTTCAGGGACGGCGGCAATTGCACCGCAGAGCTCCCAGCTTGACTGCAGCATGAGAGGGAGGAAGGCAGGGGCTTGTGTCAGGGGGGTAACCCTGCCCTGCACCCCCCTAAATGCTGTCCCTGGCCTGTCACCTTGCCCCAGGCTGTGTTAGTGTAGCTCCTGCTTGTCCCCAGGGCGCAGGGAGTCTCGCAGTGGTGGGGCTTGGTTTGGGGTAGGATGTCAGTGTGTCATTGCAATAGGAATAATAATTTTACAGGAGGGGTGAGGTCGGATCCGTAGCCAACATCTTGACACGGGTTTTGAAAGACGTCTTTCTGCTTGGCAGTGCAGGGCTGGGTGGGGAAAGGCATGCTTAACCAGCATGGAGTGGGGAATCTGTTCCTCTCCCAGCTCCGCCGGGTAACAGCGTCTTTGGGGAAGGGCAGTGGTCAGGAGTGTTGCCTTCCAGTGGTGAGCACCATAACAAGTTGTGTTTGTGCCACCACCACGGAGCGGCTCAGCTGGCTGACAGAAGAAATCCAAGCCCCACATTTCATTCGCAGTAACTGCCCATCCTGGGAAGTGAGTTTTGGGAGGAATCTGGTGCATGTGTGAGCGCAGAGGAGCCCTGCGGGCGGCTGAGCAGCTGGAGCCCAGCCCAAGGCACAGCTGCGGGGAGTTAAGTTACTCAGCTTCCAAAATCACATTTTTCTGTGGTTCCCTCATTTGAATGAGGAATAATGTAGATATTGTGAGCAGTCTGTCTGGGAGCACTTGGAAAACCAGACCTATGGTGGGTGCACTTGCGCTGCTGGTGGCACTCTGCTGGGTTGGTGGTAGCATGGTGGAGACAGTGGGTGGGAGAACATCCCAGCTGCATGCCAGACTCTGGTGGAGGCAGGAATTCAGCTGGGCATTTTGCAGGGAATGGAGTTTGGGATTAGAAATCTGGATGCCAACTTCACACGCGGGGCCAAAACCAAAGAAAAACCCCAGCTTGTCCCCTGGGGGTGTCTGAGACGTTTTGGGAAGAAAAGAAGCATGGAAACATGCGATGCCAGGGGTAGTGCAACAGCAGTGGTGCCCCAAGCTGCTGTGGAAAAGAGCCCTCACACAGAAAAGGGAACAAAGCCACGATGTGTCAAAGGAACCTCTGCACATGTATCATCCCCAGGCGTAAAGAGGACGTGTTTTTGTAGTGCCCAGGAGGGCATCAGCAGCAGCAGGGTTGTTGCCTCAGAACAAGATGATTTTGAAGATGGATTTATACAGCTTAATCTCCAAACTCCGTGTTAGACATGCAGTAGCCCAGCTTTACATCTGTCAGGCTGCCAGCCCCCCAGGCCCATCCGGGACAGGTTCCTCCACACAAAGCAGGGGCTGTGCTGACGGATGCAGAACCCCGTTAACAGGACATTCAGCATTTCTGTCATTCCAGAGATGCCTGCAAGGTTTCAGCCAGACCAAAAGCAGCCCTGTCAGGGGAACCAGCACACAAATGCTTCTCATTCCAGGCCATAACCCAGTCTTATTTTAACCACTCAGTGCCCATTTTTATCCTCTCACCAGTGCAGAGCCCATGGGAGGGTCCTGAACTTCACTTGGTGATGTTGAGCTGGGTGATGTTGTTCCTGACCCACTGCTGCTGGTCACCTTCATGGATTACTTCCACCTTCAAGGATTGCTTCTACCTTTTGAATAAGGAGGAGGCCCACATGGGGACATGAGTGGGTGCCTTCCCCATCACTTTTGGCAGTGGTCAGGGAGGTTTCTGCACCCCATTACTGGGTTCACAGCTCAAGTTGTTGGGACAAAACTCTTCACCCAGCAGTTGTCATCATCTTAAACTGGACACAGGGTGGAGGCTGGGTTTCTAAATACAGCAATTCCTTCTTCCACTTCCTGTATTCCCAACCACTTCTTGTTTCAGTGTGTTCCTGTCCTGCCTGGGGACCTGGCTGCTCTCCTGGACATACCATGTGTGTCTTGATCCCATTGAGTGTGTTTCCAAAATGTCTGTGTTTTACCCCATAATGTAGCAAATATAGGTCCTTGGTTCTAAGGGATCACAAGATGATGGATGAGCTTGAGCTCAGTCTTGCCTGTACCAACCTGTTGGCTGTGCCCAGGCTGGCATCAAGAGGGGCACTGAGGCTGTGCAGTGGGTGTGGATACTCCAGAGGACCGTGGCTTTTGAAACCAAGCACAACAGCATAAATGTCCACCACAGGGACAGAGCTGTGAGGCAGGGAGGAGGCTCTGGTCCCCATGCAGAGAGAGTGCTACCACTTGAAAATTAAATGCGGTTGCCATAGAAATATTAATTGGGAACAAAATCTGAAGATGACACTTAAGCAGAAGATGGAGCGTTAGGGAGAGATGAGGACAGCGATGAAAATAGAACAGTTAAAAGGAGAATTCTTCAAAGGATGTATCCTGTAGGTGAATATTTAATGCACTATCAGCAGGTCACCACGTCAGTGATGCTTTTAATGTTGTAGGGCAAAGAATGAGAAGTGCTCGCTGGAGGACAGAGCACCCTCCTCTCCAGACAAGGTCGCCAGACACTGGAGGGGGATTCTGAGGATGGATCCTGAAATAGCAGCAGAATTGGGGTGTGGGGTCCAGCCTGGTGCTGGCTCTGCTAACAGACCCAGCCTCTGTGCTGCATGTTGTGCTCAGTGTCTGGTTTGCAATCAACCCAAAGTCAGATGAGGCACATGATGGATGTCCCTGCAGTCTGGATTCTCTCTGCCTTTGGGCAGAGACTGGCAGGATGTCCTCAGCCAGCACATGACAAGGTCTGAGCCTCCTTCTCTGGGGAACATTTGCATGGAGAACAGTGAAGAGCTCCCAACCCTGCCAGACAATGTGGGGAACCAGCTGTTTCAGGTCCCTCTTGCCACCAAACTGTTGCTTGGCCTGGGTTTTTGGAGAATGTGGCAGAAACACTCATAAGCAGAGAGGTATTTTGAGATGAAACCGGGTTGATGTGAGGCCAAGTGGCATCAAAGTTCCCCACTGAGCAGAAGTCCTGTTGAGACTCTTCTACAAGGGGCACACAAAGCACTCCAGGGAAAGACAGGTTGCTGGGCCACTTCTTGTGGTGGCACTGTTATCTGTGGGAAAGAAGAGAAGGAAATTGCTACAGAAAAATCTCGATTTAATTAAAAAAAAAAAAAAAGTAGATGATGGTAACAACCAGCCTTTGGTTTAGGCAGTGTCCATCCCAGTGAGAGGGGAGCAGCTCTATCCTGCCAGCCCACCATGTGCTCAATCTGCCACCTCCAACCAAATAAGCACCAGTTCCCCTTTTTCCCAGAGAAGATGTTTGCTCTTCCAGGCTGTTATCAGTCTTACATCCATTTCACCCCTCTGCTTTGGAAAGGTGTCTCCTTTCCAAAGGGGCTGTGGTGTGGGCTCTGTATTCAGATGGGGATGAGGATGGAGATGGAGCATCTCACACAGGACCACAGTGGTGCCGGTGGTGACCACATGCAATCAGAGAAGGCCCATCCACCACCCCAGGACGGCAGTGCAGGGACACACCGTGGGGCTGGCAGCTCTCCTGCCCTCTCCTCTCCCTGGCAGCAGGCAGCCCAGAGGGAGCAGGGCAATTGCCACCTGGCAGGGTGCATCCATCTCCATGGATCTTTCCCCTCCAAAGGAGGGAGGATTACAATGAAGTCGTACTTTTCCCGTGAACCACATCTCACTGTGTTATGCTCTGAAGTTAATTGCAAATGAGGAGATGGAAATAGCTTATTTTGACTTTCCTTAAACAGTACTTCATTGAATTTTTTTTTCCTTATTTTTTTTCCTTGTCTCCAGAGGCAGGCCTGTGCCTATTGAAAAATAGCAATTATTTCAGTAATTCCCTAGAATTAGTGGAATTAGTTGAATGGGTAATGTTTGATGTGAAATGCTGATTAGAAATACACTTGATGTGGAAGCACCGTGTGCATCGTGGTGGAGCACTGGGGGCTCCTCCTCCATCCCAGGGCACCACAAAACTCTGCCTAGGTTTCTTGGAGAAAAGTCAAAGATATCTCAGTTATGGCCACAAAGACGCTGAAACACCTCTCCTAGGAGGACAGCCTGGGAGAGTTGGGGTTATTCAGCCTCAAGAAGAGGCTTTGAGGAGACCTTAGAGCCCCTTCCAGTGCCTAAAGGGGCTACAAGAGAGCTGGAGAGGGACTTTGGGCAAGAGCATGGAGTGACAGGATAAGGGGGAATGGCTTCAAACTGAAATAAGGTAAAGTTAGATGGGATATTGGGAAGAAATTCTTCCCTGTGGGGGTGGTGAGGCCCTGGCACAGGTTGTCTAGAGAAGCTGTGGCTGCCCCATCCCTGGAAACACTGAAGGCCAGGTTGGATAGGGCTTGGAGCAACCTGGTCTAGTGGAAGTGTCTTACCCATGGCAGGGGGTTGGACTAGATGACCTTCAAGGTCCCTTCCAACCCAAACCATTCTGTGGATCAATGATTCCATTCCATGGTGTGAGCCTGTACATCCAGACCCATTTGTCTTGAGTTGGAGGGGAGATGTACCATTGCCTTCTGCAACCCCTGCTGGGCCAGGGCTGTGCCTGTGGGCACACCAGGCAGCTCTGCAGCTCTGGCTGAGGCTCTGAGGCCACAGCTGATGATGGGCCCATCCTCCTGCTTCTGAAGAAAGAGGCAAAAAGCCACCTCAGCCAGTATTCTTAAATGGAATGAGGTTGGAGTGGTCCATCTTGGGCACCTTCTGCAGCATGCAGGGCACGATCCAGGCTTTGGGTTATTTGATTCTGCCAAAGATTTTTGGGGCTCACGGTACATCACTAAAAAAAAAATAAAATTGTCCTGTGGTATTATTAATAACCTGCTGGTTTAACTCAATTATGAGAGCATAATTAACTTGCTGAGATGAAGCAGGAGATAAACCTTTGATTTCCTTTTTTTTTTTTTTTCTTGGAGGATGCTGTAGATTTTGAACTTTGTATTCAATTACTTAAAGGAGAAAAAAATTAACAGGTTTCTGATGAGAAAAGCATACTGCCTCCTTCATAAAGACAGATTTATTAAGGATAGTGAATAAGTGCACCTCAGGGCTCAATCATCTACTGGGTTTTTTTTTCAAGGGGTGATTCAATTACTTTAAGATGTGTTGCCTAAAAGAACAAACCAGGCTCTGTTGCTTGGCAAATTAATCAAGTTCCTTCGGTGGTTCCTCTGGGTTAATAATTTCATTTAGGCAGCCTTCTGTTTCATGGTTTCATCCCTACCAAGAAAACTCTCAAATGAGAGGGGGGGGGGAAAAGTGCTATTCACTTTCTGTGCAAGGCAGCAAATGGAACCACGATGGGTAATGTTTTCCCAAAATCAGGTCTCTCAGAGATGCCTGTGAAAGCAGCAACTGGTTGGAAGATATAAAAAAAAGAAAAAGAAAAAAAAAAGGTGTTAAGGCTAATATTTTCACTGTGCAAAAAGGCCATTTGGATTTGTTGTCATCTGCGAAGGGCTGTGGATTTTATTTGTACTTACTGTGAATGACGTTCTCTGGCTAGTGCGAGCCAATCCTGAAAATGTCAACAATTTTTAACACATTTTTCTCTTGAATATTCATGGCTCTGCTATTTGATACAGATGGAGAAAGTGCAGCAACAAGGGGAAAAAAAGGAGTTTGTTCAACTGGGCTGTCCGTGCACTGTGGTGTTTCCCAAAGCCCTGCCCTGGGTTTGGGGGGGCTGTGCTGGGACAGGGGCTGCCTCTGCCTGCAGGGTGGGCTTGGCATCCTTGTGCTAGCAGCCACCACTCCCACGAAAAAACACTACGAGGCAGTGTTTATGGAGTTATCACAGAATGATTTAGATTAGAAGGGACCTTAAAGATCACCTGTTTATCATCATTCATACATATATCATCTCTACATCACCATTTCTCTGTGTGTTTATCTCCAACACCATTTCTTGGTAGCACAGTTTGCTCAGTGGAGAGCTCACAGCTCCCACCACCTTCGCCTGGAGGGCAGAGGATGGGGATGCTCAGCAAGTACAAATCCTCCAGCACAGCTGCGCTGTCTGTTCCCAAACTCTGTCAGGGAGACTTTTGGGAAAAGCTTTAGGGCTATTTTCATACATCATAAAACATATTTATAAAGGGCATGCACAATGCAGTCTTACTTTCCCATTAATTGGTTATGAACACACAAAAAAACCCTTGAGCCATGGCCTGGGCTGCACTCACTTTGCAAAAATATGCTGAGATGCCACATTCTACATCCAGCAACATTTTGGTTGAGGGGAACCAGGCTTGATGTGACCTTTCTGCATAAAAACATGACTCCTACTGGCACTCGGGGCTGCTGAGGGCTTAAAAATCAACCTGCGCTGACAGAGGCCAAATATCTCCTGCAAAATTCCTGAGGAAAGCGGGCAGTGCAGCAGGTGGTGGGAGCCCAGACCCTGATACAGCCCTAACGAGCTGCTTCATTAGGGACCAGGCGGGAAGCACCTCCTTCCCTCCTCGGACAGGGACAGGGATGCTCCTGGCGAGGCTTTATTGCTTTTCCTGTGGGCAGGCAGCACTCCAGCAGGGATCAAATGAACGGAGGGACCGGAGCAGTTCCCAGCACAAGAGGTCATCTGTTTCCTTTCAGGGGATTTGGCTCCGGTTTCATCGTTTGGAAGAACAGTGAGGCCCTTTATTGGGAAGGGCTTTCAGGGAGGGGGGGGCATGGCAGGCTTGTCTCTCCCTTGTGTGATAACTCATTTTAGATGCTCACATAAAACCTGAGGTCTGCTTTATGGCTTGGGAAAGTGCTCCAACGGGGCAGAGCAGAGCCTGGGGACACACCAGAGCCGTTCTGACCCCGATTCCCAGGACCAGGTGGGTGTGCAAACACCAGCCAACCTCCATGCCAAGCACCCCGCTGCTTGCCCAGTGTCATGGAGATGGACAAATTGTGCTGTTCCACCTTTATTTTCCCTCGAGTTGCTCTTTTCAAGGCCACAACATCCAGTGCTACTCTTAGCCTCCACCTCCCAAATATGTTTTTGGATAAAAACGGGAGCGTCGGCGCGCTGAGGTGGGGTGGATATTTTTGGAGCAGCTGACAGACTCCACAGAGCAATTATGCTCCAGGTTCCCAAACAACCCTGAGCTTGGTCACTGGATGAAAATGCTGCCTGGTCCATTTGCCTGGGGCTGGTGTGGGTTGGGCAGCTTTGCAGGCAACCCCAAATGTTTAGGCACAGCTGGAGTTTGAGTGAGGCCAGAGTGGCCCCTTGCACAGTTTTCTGAGCACATGGGAAAGGGAATGGCTCCCAGATGTTGCACAAAGCTCACCTTTGGGGAAAAAAAATAATCTCTGATCCTATCCTCAGGACTCCAGCCGTTAAGTTTTCCCTCTCCCCACCCTCCACACCAATAGCAAGGTATTGGTGCTGCTAGTGGAGCATCTTGGGATGGGGAACCTGTCCTGCCTTGATAAGGATGGCTTTTTGGGCAAACAATTCTCAGAGGTTTTTAAAGGTTTTTTCACTTACATTTAACGTGCTCATAAGGGTATGCCAACAGCTGCTTTTATGCCAAGAAAAATCAGTTAATTTTGAAAGTGTTAGATGCTCCTTTGCTGGGGATACTCTGAGGTGCTTGAAACACAGTCTTGTAGGTGACAAAGTGACTGCTGGTTTTTAGGACAGTAATTCTTTGCTGTGCCCTGGATGGAGGTACAGGAGAGCTGTCACACTTGAGAAATGGGTTTTCCCATGGAAGTTTTGTCATCTCTTTTTTGCAGCTCTCCAGAAGCATCACTGCAAGTTGGACCTGTGATGCCCAGCAGACAGCCCTGACCCTGGCAGGGCCCAGGAGTGTTTTCATCCTGCATGGGAGGAAATTTTGGGAAAAAGGTGTTTGCAGGGTGCTGGGGGCACACATTGAATCCCACAGCTCCATCTTTTCTCCTTCCAATATTCTATAAGAGCTGCTTTTCCCATGTGAGCAAGGGAAGCAGTGATGTTCCTCTATCACTGTCCTCCTCCTCTGAGCAGAGCATTACTGAATCAGAGATGGCACTGCACCAACACTCGGCTCCACCTCTTCCCCTCTGTAATCCCTTTTTGGAGCACTGGCTGCTCCTGGCCCTGAGTTTCTCCAGCTGCCCATCAGTGCCCTCTCCGTCTGCCTGTTGCAGGTAGAACATGCCACACTGCTGCCCTTGGAGCAATTTGGCTGCAAGGCTTTTAAGACATCCAGAAGGGCTGGGTGTCCCACAACTGCCTCTCAGCTCCACTCTGCCTGCCAGGCTCTGGTTCCTGCAGTCTGATGGAGGATTTACTGCCAGGGAAATTCAGTGCTCTGACTTATCAAAGTAGGGCATTCGCTTGGCAGCTCGAGAAATTAATGGGAAATCCATTTAATTACTCCCCAGAAATGCTCAGATTGTGCAGATGCTGAACTTAGGTTTAATATAATTTAGATAACTCATGTCTATAAACATGTCTGGGACTGAACATGATGTTCAAGCCGTGGACCTGAGCCTGCAGTTTTCCTCCTTGATTTCAACTGGGGCTTCAAGTATCCAACAAGAGTAAGCTCGCCTCTGTTCCTGGCCCCACTGAGTACCACCAGGCCTCTTGAGATTCAGGTTTGGAATGCTGAGGAAGATATTTTTGTCTGGTTTCCAAGTGGGTTTTTTTCTTTTTTCACATGGATGCTGGGGGCAGCCAGGCAACTAGATCCTGTACTGTGGCACACTGCCAGGCTCAGCGCTGGCATCACTTGTGCCTAATGGAATGGGATAGAAAAGGCAAGGGTGGGGAGCACCTATTGCTGGTAATATCAGTGCTTCAGGGTTAAATTAAGCCTCTTCTTTTATGGACAACCTACTTTTCTCCTCTGGCATTTGGGAACAACTGGGCCACCCTGTCCAGGTTGGTTTTGCAGCCCAGCTGAGCCCAGAATGCTTCTCCTGGGCAGAATGCTCACGATCTGCTCTGTAAGGTGAGAATCCTCTTGGCATGGCAAATGTGGGAACTTGTCAGGTATGAAGTAGTTGAACTATTGCCTTGTTTTTCTCCACTTCCACCACTCTCTGGCTTCTTTCCACCCTCAGCCTGGTTTGTTCCTCCCTCCCCTGGTATGTGCTGCTCTTCACACCTTGATATGCCTCCTAACACCCCCGGTAAAGGCTCATCAGCCCGAAATACCGAAGCTGGGATGTTGCTCACTGATGAAACACCTCGGCCAGCGTGTTAGAGGAGCCAGCGCTGGGAAACACCGGGCAAAACCCAGCCCTGCAGGCAGAGCAGCACCCACCCCCAGCACCTGCCAGTCCCATCGATCCAGGCTGTGATTCACCTTCTCATTTTTAGCTTTGGCTTTACAATCCCATGCAGAACCGAGGTAACCGTGCGAATGACACACATCACTGCGGAGTAATTAGACCGAGCACGGGCACACACACACAGGCACAGCAGTACTGATTTCTGCATTAGCATGATAATGAATGTTCTCACTAGAAGCTTGTAATTATGTTTCCTCTTTTTTTCCCCTCCCCCTGAAAGTATAATTAATTATGAATAGAGCCAGAGTTTGATGCTAACGCATATTTTTTTTTTTTAAATCCCTTTTGGTTTTCTATTTCTGCTCTATTAAAAATTTATGAAGGAATCAGAGGTAAAGTCATTTTCCCAGGCAGTTACTCCTATAAATTCAATGGGAATAGTATTAAAGATGATAATAACAATAACAACAGAAGGCAGGAGGGGACTTCGCAGAGGGTTTTCTCTCTTCTTTAGGTCACTGCCCAAGCAAGATGTTGCATTTGCCTGTCAAAAGCCACGGTCCATAGATGGTGTTTCAATCTGGGGGAAGCTGCCAGTGGGCATGGACATACCTGTGGGTGTCATGAGGAGACAGGCAGCCCCTAGAGGTGCCAATCTTGCAGATTCCCTCCTTAAAGCTGCTGCAGCCGTGTGGGATGGAGGTCAGAATAGGATGGCAACATGCTCTGGGAGGAAAAACACTTCATCTGTTTAAAACAGAACTAAAATAACCCCCAAGCACTTTCAGTATCCTTCAAAATTTAGGAATAAAATATGTAAACCCAAAAACTTCCAAGGAAGTGCTCTTCTTTTTCAGTCGGCTCACAAAGAGGATAAACCACTGGGATGTCCATCCCTGTGCTGTCCTGGTTACATGGATGCAGGACAAACCTCAGGGTCTGCTCCTGAAGCTGTGATGGTGTGGCTGCTTACAGTGGTGGAAGATGCTTCATCCCCATCTCCAGTGTGCCTCAGCATTTCCCTAGAAAACCTGTGTTTAATCACACCATCCCCTTTGGGGACAGAAGGTGGGAAAATGGTCAAAACAGGCTCAGCAGTTTGGGGTGATCGGTGTAAAGATGTAACAGTTGGGGGACAGGTCCTGCTCAGAGTTCACAGGATCTCCATCCTTCCAGCCATCCCAGATGAGCCCTTTCCAGTGCCACAGGTTTTGCCCCCTGCTGCCAAAACCTGTTGTGCTTCATCCTCCTCCCCTGCTGGTTGCCATTCGTATCGCCAGCCTTCCCTTGCCGTAGGTGTGAACTGTTTTTCTTTTTAAATTGCATTTATTCTAACAAATGTCTCATGCAAACACAATTGCAGGTTTGCTAGAGGGAGATGCTATTTGCAGGCAGCCTTGCACAAAGGCAGATTTATTCTCCTTCCATTCATTTGAAGCTAAAGTAATAGCTCTAACTACATCTGACTTATAATCAGCGCGTTCCTGGGAACAAACCTGTACTCTGCATGTATTTCCCTCTTTGTCAGCTCCACCTAGGCACTTTTTCTCCCTCTCTTTTTTTATTTTTTTTTTTACAATAACAAAATCAGAGCCTTGTCAGTTGAAAGTTTATATGCCCTATTTATAGCACTCTGCTGTCTCCCAGCTTTTATGTTCCAGCATAAGTAGCTCTTTACCCTCTGCTCACAAGGAGCTGAGCATGAGCCTGAACAGAGCCTGCATCTCCACAATAGCTCTTTTATCCTTCCCTGTGGAGGAAAACATGCCCTGCTCTCCACGGACTCTCCTGCTTCAGCTCCAGCCTTGTTGGAGGCAAGAACCTGTTCCTCCAGGCCTGAGGACTCTGACCTGGGTATTTTGATATCTCTTGTGATCATCATGTCCTTGAATTTGGTGACTTGCTTTAGGAAAGGGGCGTGTTTTGCTGACACCAGCATGATTTGGTCCTTGTGGTTACTGAGCATCACTGGTTCCATCTTCTGGCCTGCGATGGCTGGGAATGCATCACCAAACTTTGACATACAAAATTTCCATCCTCTTGATGACTTACATTACAAGGAAGAATATGAGTGATCTTCCAGGGAGCTGCAATGGTTAGTTCAGTGATTTTTCTCGTTAATCTGATGCTTTAATGCAGTTTGTGACTTTAGGAGCTCTTCACAGGCAAGTGTAGATTCAGCATCTCCTGTGGGTCCTCAACTGGCTACGACTGGTTCCTGAAGTTCTCTGTTCCCCATCTCCAGGTGTTATTTTGAGACAGGATCTGACAGAGACACTGATGGAGGGCTCCTTTCCTGCAGACAACAGGTCCCAACATGACACAGGGTGAGATGGAGAGCAGAGATGGTGGTTTGAAGAAATGCCAGAATCACCAGCACCTTGAGCAGCCTTGCAAGCCACCCATCCCAGCATGCCAGCTCTCCTAGGTCCCTTTAAGGTCACTTCCAACCCAAACCATTCTGTGATTCTATACAGGAGCAGAGCACTGACCCTCCCATCCCACTGGGTGCTCCTGTGCCAGCACACACATGTGCTCCTTTCCCCTCTCTCAGCAGAAGGCACAGTGTCTCCTCTGTTACCATGTCCCTCGTGATATGTTGTCAGGACTCCTCATGTATTCCAGGTGGAAAGATCAGGATAAAAGGGGCCATTGTGCTCTTCTCCCTGCAACTAACTTCAATCCCAGTGAAGGGGAAACTCTACATGCTAAAGAAGCCTGAATAACAGAGTCCTTCTAAGATGAGACGTTTACAAGATAAACAACCACTACATCTTAAAATTGCAAAATAAAATCTAAAATAAAGTGTTTCAGGCAGAAACACAAACAGCTCTTGCTTGGCTCAGTACAGGAGATCCCAGGCTGGGGAGCACAGCTCTGCCACAGCCTGGCTCCTCCGTGGGGCTTTGCTTGCTGAGGAATTGGCCTGTCTGTTAAATATAGCTGATGAGCTGTTCTTGAATCGCACCTAATTACATCTCCTCTCCCGAGTGCTGGCACTTCCCAGCTCTTTGGAGCTACAAGGAGCTGGATGATTGCGGCTTGAACTCCTCAGGTGGAGCGAGACACTCATTTGTCATCCCCTGTTTGGCTGTCTCTGCTTGGGAGGAGGGAGATGAAAAGTTGAATTCTCTGAGAAGGGAGGGAAAACACACACACACAAAAAAAAAAAAAAGAAGAAAAAAATCCTTTTGAACTCTTGGCTCATTAAGATGTCAAAAGGTTGGGTGCCCTGGCAACTGCTTCGTCTCTCTAAGAAGGGCTTGAAATTCCTGCAGTCATCCTGCAAGGAATTCACAGGCACTTGCTGGGCTCCTTGTCCATGGAAAGATGCCTGTAGCTCAGCTACAGGATCCTCCTGAAAAGCTGCCCTAATTTGAGCACGCACAGCTCTCCTAACTGGGAGTAGCCACCCCCTGGGCACCCAGGTGCCTGGTTCCATCCTGCATCACCTCACCCACTGCTCTGCGTGTCTCCTCTGTGCCTTTCCAGCCACACTGAAAACACCAGTTCTGGGCCACGTAGGTCACTCCTGTGGGCTTCACCCAGAGAAAAAAAATCATTGCCTGATATTTGGATTTCTTTTAGAGACTCTCAAGCATTGGTTTGGCTTTGCTGAGTTTAATTTTTTCCCAAGATTCTGCCAAATTTCAGCCAGCTGCTCACCAACCACTCCGTCCACCTCCCATCTTGCAAAATTTCTGCCTCGTTTTTTCTGGCTCCTCCTCGGGCTGCACATCCCATGTCGCTTGTTAGAAATGTTTCTTCATCCCAATACAGGGCTCATGCTGCAGTTTGAGTGACTACAGAAGAGGGAAATATGTTTTTCCCAGTCCCCCCAAAATACCAGATGTCTTAAAATGAAGAAACCTCCACAGACAAAATTTCTCAATTCCTGCACAGAGCAGCACATCCAAAGCAGGTAAACAGTTTTGCAAAGGTGGCATGGGAGGGGTGGGAAGGGGCTCTGGATCAGCTTTTTGTGGAAGAAAACCAAACCCTGCTATCCTTGCAGGGGTGGAGTCTGGAAGCATGGGGAATCCTCTTTTGGGACTCTGTGCCAGCAAGTTATCCCCTCCTGTGGGAGTTAATGCTCCAGGGCCACCTCAGGTGCCCAAAAGCCACCATGGGAAAAGGGGGGGAAAAGGTGCAGAGTGATGCTGTGGAGCGGGACTCTGGTGTGCAGGGGTACCTCAGGGGAGGGGCTGTCCCATGTGGGGTGTGTCGGGGCATTGCCACCAAACCTGGCAGGCTGGTGAGTCCCAGTGCCCTCCTCTCTGCTGTGGGGGAAGGCTCCAGCATCCCCGGCTGAGCTCAGCCAAGAAAGAGACAGAGCTGTCAGTACAAATAGACTTCAGATCTCCTCCATGGAGGAGGAAAAGTGCCAGCATGACCAAAAATATGCATAAGATCAACTCACTGGTTAGAAGTGGCCTGGCTACCAGTTTCAGGCTGAGGCGTTCAGCTTTGCTGTGGGAAACCCTCATCGTTTTCTACTGTTTTACTCATAGCCAAAAATATGATGAAACCAGAACTGAATGTGTTTTTCTTTTTTTTCTTTTTTTTTTCTGTCTCATTACAGTAAGCATCATAAATTATTCACCCATGAGACTCAACCACATTTCTTACTCAAAAGAAACTTGCTTTTGTCTTCAGGGGCTTGGAGCTCAGAGCCTCCTGGGCTGGTGATACACTTCAGGGCTTTCCCTCCTGCCACCACCCAAACACATGGGGACATCATTGGCATCTCCCAACTGAGCCAACTGTTCCCGTGGTGGGAATAGACCTCACCTGTGGGTGTGGGTGCAGGTGGTGGGGCAGAGACAGGGCAGAAGCAGGTTTTGGGGCAGGCAGTGGGGATCCCCATCACAGCACCCCTGAACCCCGAGCCCTGGCACGAGATCCTTCCACAAATGCATGTTCTAGGGCAATGTCAGTCTAATCAGTGCCCCCTTCATTATCAGGATCCTATAATTAGCAGCAGCAGCCGACCATCTGCTTTTATCTCGTCACATCACA
Organism: Formicarius rufipectus; assembly: GCA_013399695.1. Taxonomy (NCBI): domain Eukaryota; kingdom Metazoa; phylum Chordata; class Aves; order Passeriformes; family Formicariidae; genus Formicarius; species Formicarius rufipectus. Next base: position 4,985,461 of record VXAU01000197.1, read on the forward strand.
CGGTGCCTCTCTGCTGCCCTTTATTGCCAACCATCGTTGGAGATCAACGTTCTCCTTCACCCCCAACCGCGTCTGATCTCACTTTCATTATTGCTAATGACCAGCACCGGCACTGCTCTGTGGTGTGGAGTGAGAGCAGGCAGAGCTGGGAGCACTGCTGAAAGCCAGCCCCTCTTCCCTGCCTGCCTGTCTGTTACACCCTCCCAGGTAGTTTTTTGGGGGGGTTCACAGCTTTGCCAGTGGACTTCTCAAATACCCCCTGCCTTGTGCAAGTTATGGGCACTGGGCCTGAGAATAAGAAAACATTGAGTAAAATATTCCTGATTGCAAATATCCTGAGGTTTTTCAGCCTGTGAAGCGCTTTCCCAAGTTTCCTGTTGCATCCTTCTCCCAGTGAGGATGGCATCTGCTAGGGCGTTGAGAGGACCACCTTGTCCACACCCAGCATCCAGGGGCTGTGAGGTAGTCAGACCTTGGAGGAAAGGAAAGAGAAAACCTCTTTTTATGTATCTTTAAATTCAGTGCCTAGACAAAAGCATAAGACATATAAATGGATTAACAGCCATGGTTTATTAGCGCTCCTTAATTCACTTCACAGGGCTGAGGGAAAAGTTATTAGCAGATGTATGGCCAGTAATAAGCTAATTATAACCCTGTCAGATCAGAGATTTGAAGAGGTGGGTAGTTTTGTGTGTGAGATAACTATAATTGTCTGTTAAAGATTATGAATTAATATTGATTTAATAAAGTTGCGGCCATTTATTTCTCTGGTAAAAGACTAGTTAGTTATCCTGTGAGCTGCCCCAGCACATTGGGAGGCTGCAACCATCTGCTAGAAGTGTGGGTCTGGGAGGCAAAAACGCATGTGGGATTGGTTGCTGAGCCTGTGTCCTGCCTGTCAGCATCCCCATCACTGGCTCTGACAGGGACAGCTTTGTCCACTGGCTCGAAATTCATGCCTTGTGCCTCGCAGCACCACAGCATTCAGCCCTGGGATGACCTCACACCTGTGGGTGGGGAGAATGTGTTTGCAGCTTTTAGCTGGCTTTAAAACCAAACTGCATTTCCCTGCATTTTAAAGCTGATCACTTCAGGAGAGGCAAGACCCTTTTGGGGTGCTGTCTACCCCCTGGTGTGTTGAAACCTCAGGCAGCCCCAGAACAACTTGCAAGGAGCCGATGTGAGGGTGCCAGTCTGCTGGTGATGTGAGTTTGGAGTGGCAGATGGAGAGTGCCCCACTGCCAGGCCCTGGCATGGGGAGTGCAAACCAAACCCAAACCCACCATGGGAGGGAATGGGGCAGCTGCTCAGGGGCTCCTGGCACAGCCATTTGAGAGAGGGAGCCAAGGAAATGGCCAGAGAAAGAGGAGAGACCAAGTCTTGTGGCCAGGCTCAGGTCTGCCCGGGTAAGCACAATCCCTTTGCAAGTGCAGCATGTCAGGGTGCTGATGGGGGTCCCTTTCCCATGGTGGGCTGATCATTGTTGCACTTTGGGGATGAAGGCAAAAGCTGGTCTGCTTGGATCATTTCTCAGTTTACAGCCACCACCCAGGATCACTCCACTTTACCCCTCTCAGCATGCAGCTGAGTGCCACCGACTTTGGGATATTCACATCACAGAATTTTTTTTCTGTAAATTTTTGGCAGCCTGAAGGCAGACATGGAAAAGACAGGAGCAGCTGCCTCCTGCAGAGAGAGCCTGGCTGTGGGGAGCTGGTGCAAGATCCTGCATCACCAGCCAGCTCCCCAGCCTTTGCCTTTCCTCCTTCTCTGGGGAGACACGCAGAGATCTTTGGTTTGTTTTTTTTTCCTGAGATGGATCCACTTCCTCGAAGTGAACTCCATCCCGTCTTGCTGCCTGAGTCCCATGAAATTCCTCTCGTGCCTGGAGCAAGTAAAGGCAGATCATGGTGGTGGTGGGAAGGTGCTTTGAAGGTTGCATCATTCCGGGCAGAGGTACAAACTTCCTGGTGCTCCACCCCTCACCATACACCCCCCCCTCTCAACTCCCTCCCTTAGTCCAGGAGGTCCAAGACCCCTCGTCCCTGTGTCAGTGCTGTGGGTCATGTGTGGTTGTGGAGGCTAAACCCCTGCCTTGGTTTTCACCCACACTGGTCCTAGTGGGCTGATGCTCTGATAAAGTCAATTACAGCCTGACTGAAGCTAAAGACTACAGCTTGCTTTAGATGTAATTACTTTCCCCTAAAGCTTACCATGAGAGGGTGGGTTCAAAGGGAGGGTGGCTCCTGTTTTGCATCTCGCTTCTTTTCCTGGAGTACCTCAGGTCAACCCAAGCAAGAAAATACCCCAATTTCTTGCATTTGTGCCGGGCATGGGGCAGGTTTAACACATAACATCTCAAAAATCCGAGGCAGTGCTCCAGTTTTCCACTGAGAGCTGAAATCCCCATCTTTGCTGCTGGACGCACTCGCATTACCATTTTATCTGATGGAATAGCTATCAACGGCAACTTCCAAGTGAAATGCTACGGAAAATCTGTGTAAGCTATCTGCAGCCTCCCAGCACAGACAGGCTGCGATTGCAGCGACAGCCAGGCTCTGTCTCCCGGGTTTCGGGACTGTGTACGTGTCCACCTGCAGCACAGCACCCACGCCAGCTCCCCCACTGCTCCGGGATGCTCACAGCGGGCTCGCCGGAGGCTTGGCTTTCATGAAGCCACAGCTCCCAGAGCCCTGGGATGCTGCCACAATCTCATCCGTGATTTCACCAGCATGAGAAGCTTCCAGTTTCCATGATGGCAGGGAGCCTCGAGGCTTCAAAAGTCAGAACCCTGTTGCAAAGAGCACAGCATTGCTGCCTGGTGTTTGCGAGGCCGCTGTTTTAAAGCCAAGATCGTTCTTGCTTTGAGACAGGGAAGGGATATGCTTTCCTGGGATCAGCAACTCCATGTAAACACATCCAGCCTCTTGAGTCACAGAGTGTCACACACTCTTCGTTAGGCAGTTGTTAAGATGAAGATGAGCTTTGGCCGAAAGGTCAAGCTGCTTGGTCTTGACCCACACTTACAGTCACTTTGCTCCACAGCATTGGTGCAACCATTACTTTTAGGCATTATTGGGTAATTTGGGTGTTATTTTGGGACTACTGGATGAAGTGGGTTTGCATAATTGTTTTATAAACACCACTGGGAACGGGTAGTTTCTAGTTACCAACAGCCAGGCTGCCAGAGGACAAAGAAATGCACGAGGAAATCAACCCCACTGTTATAAGAGCAGCGCTACTGTGAAAAACCCATATTCCCACTACAATACCAGTCTAGTGATTCCCTTTGGGACCATGGCCTTCTGGACCCCAGGAACAGGCAAAAAAAAAATCTGTCTGTTCTCTGACAGGATATTCAGAGTTGCTGAAAAGTGTGTTCAACCCTAAGGGGTTTATTCAAATACATTTAATTCTAATGTTGTTCTAAGGTCACTGGAATCTAAAAGCTTGGCTCCTGGTTCCTGTAAAATTAATGTCCTGAGTCTTTTTGCCATGGTACAGAACTTGCCTTCCATTTGTTAAGTGAAATGTCACAGATGAAAAAAAAAAAAAAAAAAAGCTGAAGAAATGCTAAATGACTAGAGCAAAGAAACCCCTTAATGCAACAAGGATAAATTTTGTCCTTTATCTTCCAAGACAAATGTGTTTTCAAGAGGAAGATCTGATCTGCTTCTTTGCTTCATGAGACCTTCAGCCTGCAGATAAACTCTTACAGCCAAAGTCTTGAACCACATGGAAGGTGCTGCCCAAAACCAGGGGACACTGAGCTGCCACGGACACAGGAGGGCAACTTTTCCTGCTTTTCCCAGAGCATCAGGCTCATTCCAGCCAATTTGCCTCGTGCTCCTGGTGTTTATGCTCACACTGAGGCGTGTGCCTGTGCTTACATATCAAGTCGGGTGACTTAAGGAGACTGAGTCCAGGCCTGGGAAAGTCCCTCTGCCCTGCAGTGGCGCAGCCGTATTGGGGCAAGGAATGCTGTGAGCTGCCCATTATCCTGCTCTCCTGCTCCCAGGGAAATGCTGCTCGTGGAGATGTGGGAAAAGAGAAGTGCACTACGGGAGGCAGAGCAGCAGGGAACCCATACATGGCCACCTCTGCCCAGGTTGCCTGATGGAGCAGGGAAGGAAGACACAGAGGTTTTTCCAGCTGCTGGAGTAGGGAGGGAAAAGTGGAAGTTTGCAAGATGCTTTTCCAGCTGTTGTGGTCGTGCATCACCTGTGGCAGGGGGAGGTTTCTCCTGGGCAGTGGGTACCCAGCAGCGGAGCAGGAACAGTGGTGGCTGAGGGGATACAGCCTTCATCCCTGCTGTGAGGATGGAGGGGAAGAAAACGTATGAAAAAGCAGGATATTAGTTAAAATCAGGAGCTGGGGTGTGAAAGTGGAAAATGGGAATGGTGTGGCAGTGACCTGGGCTGCCTCAGTGCCAGTTGTGGTGGGCATTTGCTTGTTAAACCATTCAGATTTCCCTGCAAAGATCCCACCCTAGGAAGGTGTTTGATGCAGCCAGGATCACACTAATCTAGGGCTGGGATGTGCACTATGTGTTCTTCTCCTGGAGACCCCTACCTTCCTTTTGTGAGAAAACTGTGGTTTCCATGCTATGGTGCTGTGGGATGCACTGGACACCAACTTCTCCAGGCTGAAACTTGGCCCTGTATCAGTGTTCAGGAAGCCAAGTGGTGCCTGAACCCCCCCAACACCCTCCAATGAAGTGCTTGTGTCTGAAATAGCACCGGGATGAGAGGATTGCTGCACCAAGTCACATCACAGGCAAGAATCCCTGATTTTCACCAGAAACATCATTAATGACACCCAAGGGCACTAACACAGCTGTGGCACCAGTAAAGCTGGGAACACCGACATGACAGGTGGCACTGGTGCAGCCAGTGGCACTGAGATAACTGGTGGCACTTGTTTAGCCAGTGACACTGATAAACCACTGGCATGGGTGCAGGCAGTGACAGGGATCCACCCGGTGACAGGGGCACACCTGATGTCAGGGGTGCAGGAGATTAAGCCAGTGATGGAGATAACAGCTGGTGACAAGGATGCAGGGGATGCAGTCGGCAACAGGGATGCAGCCGGTGACAGGGACACAGGGGATTAAGCCAGTTACAGTGTTACAGCCAGTGACAGGGATGCAGCCGGTGCCGGGGTACAGCTGGTGCCGGGGGTACAGGGGATGCAGGGGGTGCATCAGCCAGTGCCAGGGGTTCATCAGCTGGTGCCAGGGGTGCAGCCGGTGCAGAGGATGCAGGGAATGCAGAGGGTTCATCAGCCAGTGCTGGGGGTTCATCAGGCAGTGCAGTGGGCACAGCTGGTGCCGGGGGTACAGGGAATGCCGG